>LR141323.1:0-12920 GCA_900659605.1 Tisbe holothuriae | reverse complement strand
TTTCTTACAAAAAAATATTTAATTTCCAGCGGCAATACTCGTTGGAGCGCTCTTCTCTCTATTTCTCTCTCCTCTCTCTCTCTCTCTCTCTCTCTCTCTCTCTCTCTAACTTTTTATCACCATCAAAAGCAAATGCAAAAACAGATGTGCTACATAGCAAAACTCTTCTTACGTACGAGCTAGGTGTTTATTGCTGTGCAGTCAGGTTTATACACAAGGGTTGCAGTATTTAGTTGATGCAGATATTTTGCATAGCACATTAGTAAAGTTGTTCTACCTGTGATTGTCAATATGTCGACCCTGTAGTAATGATGGATCAATAAAATATCGCTATCGGAAACGAGTCTCGTCCGGTCAATCACGATATTTGCCGGATCAGATACCAAAATATATAATAATTTAGCCACGTGAAAAATGCTCTTCTTTTACACCTTTTGTTGGTAGATGAGGGTTGATATTCTTGTCATCATATGCTTGTTTAAACTTTTATGGTTACAAAAAGTACAAAAACCATGATAGACATACGGCTTATGACCATAATAATGTTTAAAAAGTACAACAACGACTTTTTGTGGAAGTAACTGTTATGATAATTACCTTCATCTTACCCCATAACATTTGCATATTAATCTCATTTTGGCAGTCAGCGCTCTCTGTCTATATTGACAGCCACAGTGGGTAATATAATAACATACCCAAAGAGAGCATTAAAAGCAATAGTACATTGGATTCGATTTCGAAAAGGGAAAATAGAGTCATCTGTTGTGTGGAGCACAAGGACCTCAAAATTGGCCGATTTTTTTAACTCCTATACCACAGTTGGCCATGACGAAGACGCCCATTATTCATAGGGAGGTGGTTTGAACCCACAGTGCAATTAGCGTGATTAATTCGGTCTCTTTAAATTTTAACTCTCTCAAAGAATTCGTGTATAATGAAATATGTTAAGCTGAGAAAATTAGACCGCGTAAAAATGCCTTCTTTTTATTATTTGCCGACTCTGCCTTTACGATTATTGTAGGCCCATCAACAGCTTTTTATACTTTTGTTAACCACTCAAGAGGCTAAAATTGCATGTAATTCTTGCATATTTCGAGAGGAGGAGAAAATCACTTTATCTTCTTCCCTTTTGGAAGGCAGTAAAAGTGTCAAATTCGGCTTTGGGAGAGAGAAACTACAGCGGCCGGGAGAGTTATGAGCTTCCAAACATAACTCAGTTCCCAAATAAATATAGAATGCGGCAACGTTTTAAAAGCAACCAATGGATCATGTAAGCAGTCAACCTCAGCTATATCTTGGGGGAAGAGAATATAAAAGAGTTACACCGTTTTAAAAGCCCCGAATATGAAAAATGGTCATTGTGGCATGTTTCCATTTCTTCACTTTGTAGCTTTTTAATCGCTTCCAATTTCTTCAACAAAAGCACATTCACACGGGCAAATATTTCCTTGCACTTTGAAAATGTGCATCTATTTTAAAGCAAACTGGACTCGTTATTTTTATTCTCATTCCCGAACCCGCAGGCTCTCCTCCTGTCGTCATAATAACCATAACCATTTCCATAATAAGAAATTAGCCGTCGAAAAATGCACCAACGCCAAGGGTGGGCCTCACTCACGCGCGTGTCCCTGGTGCAACTCTTGGCTTAATCACGACCGCACGAGATGTGTTGGACATGCTTCGAGCATCAAATCTGGCATTTTTTGGTTTCTTATTACTTACTCGATTGTAAAGTGAATTACAAATGTACATATTCTTACAATCAATCGCCTGGTCGGGTACAACAACTACGACAGCTCCTTCTCGTCTATTGCATTAGCGGTCTTAATTTCTTGCCTTGGGGGAAACGTTCTCATCATGCATGGCGACTGTATTAGATAGAAATTAAGGCAGGGTGTTGCATGTTAACATGGCAAAGGTATTGACAGAGTTTTATGCCTTTTTATATTTATCAAATTGTTATTATTGGCATTAGGTAAGTCCTTAAATGAAATAAGGTGATGTTGTAATGCAATATTATACCTGGTAATAGTGTGTGGCCCCCAAGGGAAATGAGTAGAAAGAGGATCTTAATCTCTTGTCATGATCCATTAGGCAAAAATGGGGATCCAGCCCAAAGCAGGCCCGGTACCTGATAGCGATCGCATATATTAGAGAGTGAGTTCCTTCTTCTTCCAATTGCAGTATTGACTCTGCATAAAGATAAGAGAGAACCTTCACTATATAATTATCGCAGTTCTAATAAAGTAAATTGCCGCTACAACTGTTGCCAGAACGGATACACGGGGGAAAATATAAATATTACGACAACGTCCAAGAGGGGAAACCAGAAAACGGTAATTTTCGTTCTTGGAGGAGGCCAATTTTGGCTTCTTATGAAGATGGATTTATTTACATTTTTGACCAATGGCTGCAGGAGTGACCACAGCAGCGTTTGGGATAGAGAGCGCTTTCTACGTATGTACGGATAAGGAGACATCTCCTTCAATATATGCATGTTTAAACCAATAATAATTCCGTGACAAGATGGAATTAAACTCGTTGCTAAAGATGGAAAATCCGTCTGTCGAGAAGAGAAACCGCAACCGTGTTATAAACCAAAGATAGACTTTTTCTCTTCTAGTTATCGACGACGACGAGTATAAAGCGGCAAAATGTAGTGTAACATCATTTAAGACCCAGTTTTGATACTTTCCTTTCAATAATGCCGTGGAAAAAAGTGAAGTCCACTTTTCTTCTTTCTTTCTATTGACCGACCGACTGACGTTTTTTCTTCAACTTTTACTACATTTTATAGACGGGGCTACAAGAGGAGGAAGAAAAAAGTTTAAAAAGCCACCCCCAATATAAGAAGAGAAGCGGCGACGATCCCTTAATGACCGCCTTTAAAACCAGCTTTGGTAGGGATGCCATTTGTAATAGAAAACGGACTTCTTTTTGTCAGCAAGAACAAGTTCCGTACCATACACTTTTGACTAAATTGGCATCCCTATTCCAGTCCACTACATACAACAATGAAACCCTAGCTTCCGAGAGCAACAGCGTTTCTTCATCGTAAAAATGTAAACCATTAATATCCACATCTACTGACACGAAGAAGGCGAAGACGACGACCATCACACGGCCATGTGTTTGGATAAAATGACGATAATTATGGCGGAGGGCGCGCGTAGCAATCATTAATTAAACCTTTTGTAACCGAGCTCTCTCATGAGCAAATAGAAGCTATATTCAGAGTTCATTACAAAAGGTGATTGGACTCCATTTTTGTCCCGCTTTTAACGGTGGCCGGCCATGCTGATATATTTCTCAAGATTACATTTTTTGTTCATGGGGAAGAGACATCGGGTGGTTGCTTTGGGGCCGCGCTGACGAGAGTAATTATGCAAGGAGAAGAAGTAGCTCAAAAATTATAATACAAGCGAGTCCTGCCTTGGAGCGGTTATTACGCTTCCAACATACGTCTCCTTAACGGGGAGGGATGCCATTATATATTCAGTTTATGGCTGATAATACAGTCAAATAATGTTGAAGTCAAGAGTACTCTGTGCTAAAATGGCATCCCTTGTTCTGGACACACGCGAATGCCAACGAGCTTTAATTTCTTGAAAGGCCGTTATTTGAGTTTTTCAAAGTTATGTGCTCGCATATCATTTTTGTTACCAGAGAGAAGGAGGAATTTTCCATCAATAAATCTCCCTTTCCCTGGCTTATTTTTGGTTGTTGCCATTTGGTGTCTTAGAAAAGGGGATCTTCCAGCTACACGATATGCAGTGATATTAATCAGGAGATTAGGAGAGGAGAGTTCTTCTATTTTTGATATATGTAAGACGTGCTGTTTGCATGTGAAAGGTCTGTACGTCAGATATGAAGCAAGAAACAAAAGGAAGCACTTACTGTATGTACCAAACAAGGCATAATACCTAAAATAACAAAAAGTAGCATAACTGGTAGTATATCATATTTTTGCACTAGTAACAGAAGAATGGGATTGTGCTGATCTAGATTTCTTCTTCCAGCCCAGACAATGAGAAATGGCTCAACAATCTTCATGTCTGGTTCCCACTGCTCCTCTGACGACGAGACGGACACTGACCATGTTTATTATTTAATTTCAAGATCTGATATGGGTTTAATACTCCAAAATATGGCCATAAAGGCACCTCATTGCAGAAAAGAGAATTAATTTATGAGCTAGTTTTACTCATTTACAAAGCCAAAGTTTTTAGTGTAAATTAAATTTGTTGTTCTTAGCCTGTGTGGCCCTCTTTGTTTTCTCCCTTGGGGCAAAATGTTCAGATTTCTTCTCCGCCTCTTTCTGTCAGCTCGAGAAGAAGAAGAAATTTAGGTGTCTGAAGTAAATGCTGCTACCAAGCAAGCGCCTATTATCGTGTTCACTGCTAGATTCGACTACTTCTCCTGACCGCCCAGGACTCAATCACCCATATGGTATTGGGGGATGAAACTGGCATGCACAGTGGTTTGAAGTTGGTATTAGTATAGTAGACCTTTAAGCATAAAAGCCAAGACAGGGTAATATAAAACTTCCTAAAATACACGTTTGGTCCTGGCAAATAGGATATATGAAACCAGCATCACATAACCTAGAATTTAAGGATGATAGCTAAAGTATTTTAACACATTTGAAATGCTATGAACTTACTGTGAATTAAGATTATACCAGGAAAAGTACATTTCGATCAAGCTTTCTACCCGATTATTTCTGATGCTTATTTTCCTTGGTCAAATATATGTTTTCTTCCCTCTCTCGCCTTTAATTAGATATCAGATGGATAATCATGGAATAAAAACGACGAAGTCTGATGCTGGGATGAGGAAAAATGCAATCTTGAATCCGTCGACGGGATTCTTCTTCTGATATAAAAAGTGAAATGATAAAAAAGTCTGCAAATTTAATTACTTCTTTTTAATTCCGTTTCTGTAACGAGGTGACTGGCAGGAGATTTTTTGGACTGGGATAGCAACTGGATTACATATTCCATGATTTTTACGCCTTAAATGATGCATTTCTGGCTTATAAAGTCTCTTATAATGGTAATCTAACACAACCCTATTTCGCATGTCTTTGCACCATTATAAAGAAGTTAAATGGATCCAAGATTTCTATTTTATTTCTTTATTAGGACTCAACTATGTTTGAGCAACAAATTATGTTCTAAACAAGCTCTATGCACTCCTCCTATCTGTTCTCAATGCAAGTCGTATATTGCGGTATAAAAATTGCACTCCCGCAGCGCGGCAGCATCCTCAAGAGCTGCATGGTTTTCCCTTTAAGAATTCTCTGCATATTTCTCTTATCTGTAAAGAATGCGCCAGCTGCTATTAATGACTTCATTCTCTTTTCTCTTCTCTCCTCAGCAGTGGCCGATAATTTGACCAATGTCTCTTTAAAAATAGAAAATCCGCAAAGAAAGATGTATTTATTGTCTTCAAAAGGGAAGAGAAACCGCTTTTTAAGACGCTCGCAGGGATGCCAGTTTGTGTTTTAAAACGTTAAATACTATGCTTATCATATCCAATGCAGTGGCAGCCCTTCGTCCCTCCTGATTTATCCTCTCTTAAGAGTAAAAACCGCTGAAAATGAGGTTATTGAGACATTTTTCTTTTGTACTCTTTCAAGACATTCTTTGAGCCCGCTTCCAAGGAAGAAGAATATTATTATCCTCCTCCGAGGAGACTCGTCTCTTTAAGGGCTATAACCATCGTAGCATATGTCGGTGGAATTGGTGTAAATTGAGTCCAAAGTAAAGATAAACCATCTTTGCGGCAGAGTCGTCGTCGTCAACTATTTATAATTTTCTCTCACGGGTGGAGGAGAAATGTATTTTCCCCTCTTTGGCTTTTGTTTCTCTTTCGCACAGTGGGCTGAGGAGAAGAGGAAATTAATGAATTGGAAGCTACCACGCGATGTAAACAATTCTGAGACCACTGTGGTGTTGGAGATCGTTCATTTTGCATCTGGCTTCCGTCCAACTCGCCTTGTCTTTGCTGCCAAACGCAAAGCGGAAATTCAGGGTTGCCACTCATGTTATGATGCCCTGGCATTGTATACAGTAGTGCTGGTCACGTTAAATTGATAAACTGGCAACCCTGACTCCAGTCATCCATCTATAGCACTCACACACGCACAGCCATCATCGATATCTTTTAAGAATCATAATCGGAGACAATTAATGGCGAAGAACAGATTGGGAAAAATGGTGTAATAAATGGCACAAATATGGCGTTGGGAATGCCTTTTTAACGTCAAAAGAGCGAATAATTTGTCTATTTATTTATGTGCAAAAATAAATAAGCAAGTGGGCTCCTCGTTAATTACTCGAGTGGAGAATTCGTGACATTGCCTTAAACAGGGTTGACAAAAAGTAGTTTTGCAATGAAACAAATTAGACCCCTTTTTGCCAATTTAAAGTAGTTATTAAGGTATGACAAACACCCGACAACTGTTCCCATTTCCATGCATTTAATGCAACCGAATCATGCAATGTGTACGGCCAAACATAACATCATGTAAATGCAATAACAGATAGTGCGAATAATTATGGCTTACAAGGCGAGTGTGAAATTATGCTTATCTGTCGGTGGGGTGATAATAGTAATCTCGGTTTCACGACCAGAGATTAAGTGTCGTAAAAATGTGCAAAATCTTGACCACTTTTATGCTGTATCAGGATTTTATGGGAGGCGCACATGACTATTTATAGGCGAAAGTGATGAAGATGAGAAGTGTGACTACTGGATTTCAATCTACATTTTTATTAGATGTTATAACACTACATTTACAGCAATTTCGCGCTCTTTATAACATTCTCCAAAACGTAGCTTTGACCCGCTCTTATACACGTTATAACCACCATTTATCACGTTAATTATGACCGTAGCCATGCAAGCCAATTTAGTCTCTACCTGTCCCAAAAACACTTGTGCAGCACATCGCATGCAATGACCACGTTATATAGAGAAAAAAAATCACCAATCATTAACATATTGATAGAGGTTTAAACTTTTTTACTCATGTCGAGTGTGTGTTTGCGCTTCTTTCATCTTTCCCCCCTATTCGATTTTGCTTTGCCAGAGCGCCGCGGAGGGGAGAGAGAAAAAAAAGCGAGCGGCGATGAAGAAAAAGCTCTCCTTCAGTAGCAAGAGTGACTTCAAAAGAGAGAGACACATTGGTTTTAAAGAGGTTCAATAAAACGGGAAACTTTTCAATATTAATCGTGAGTGCGCGTGTGTTGGAGGAACATGTAGGAACTTATTCAACCCAGAAGAAGAAGAAGAAGAGTCTCTTTGGAAGTGTGTAGTTTTCAGCTCCCCCCTTTTTCCGAGTGCTGCAACATCTGGTGAAAAGACACAAGAAAGTTATTTTTCGGTGCAAAAGTTGGAAAGACCTTTTTCGGGTGCTCTGTAATTGGGGACCGATCTCTTGAGCGCCCTTAACAAGAAGAAGAAGATAAAGGGAGTTGTGTTCTAATTTGTTGCAGTATATTAGAAGAAAGTTGAGTGGTCAATGTGCCATATTGCTCTTATTACGGGTTGACCAGAACAAGTCTCCGAGTCTCCAAAGTCTCCGAAGTCTCCCTCCTCCGAGAAGCTAATCTTGGAGAGCTGACGTCACTCTCTCTGTCTCTTGTCCACTTTCTGGTGAGACGAATTTTTTGCAAGCTTTTTTAAAGATCTGTAAACTTCGATTGGTTGAAAATGGGAATATAAAGAATAATGTATGTCGGCCATTGGAAAACACCTACACAGAATGGGTTTGGACGATTGCATGGGCGGGTTGAAATAGAAGTGAGCAGTCATTGTCTCCTTACAGTTGCTTATACTTTTATTTTGCACACCGTGAACATGTTTAAACAATGCAAAGATCCATTCTGAAATAACGAGCCCATCCAAAGCTGCATTTTCAATTCTTAAACGAGTGTCCAACATATATACTAATGATGATCCACTCTTTTCAGCCCTGCATTGAGCCCCATTGAATGGCGTAACCCAAGCGCGGAAGCCAACCCAACATGGAGCGCACGGGCAACGACGACGATCCCATGCGGATCTACGAGGTCTTCCAGAACAGCTTCCACAAGATCGCCAGCAAGGACGGCGCGGGTGCGGCCGGCGGGCCCGCGGCAATGCCAGGGACATACCAGGACATGGATAATGTAGGTGCGGCAGGAGGGGCTTTCCCGCCGGCTCAAGGGCAGTATGGTGCGCTGCCGCCTCCGGGACAGCCAGGGGACAACTTCTCGCCCGGGTCGCCGTACTTCCCGTTTGCCGGGGCGGGTCCGCGAGGTGGCGCTGCTGCAGCTGGTGGCATGCGCAAAGATGGCAAGGATGATGGCAACGGCCAGTGGTACGGGGACGAGTTTGGCGGCAACCGATACAACAGTCCAAAGGCCGAGCCCCCGATGGGCTACAATGCGAGCAAGTCCGACCCTTCCGTCATGGGCGGCCTGGGCAATGCAGCAGCTGCGGGTGGATACACCGAAGGCGGCTACTTCATTGACGGGTCCGGCGCTGCCGCTGGCGGCGACTGGCAGTCGTACCCGGGCTATTCTCAATCCTCCACCGCTACCTCTCAAGCCAACTACCCGCCTTCGACGACGACAGGCGCAATGGACTCCATGCTGTACGCGGATGCGTCCGCGGGAAGCACGTACGGGTCCAACCCTGGCACTCCGCCGGTCTCTTCGCCAGCACCGTACGCCGCAAACCAGCGCCTGGTGGCCCAGCCTGGTGCTCCCGGCATGGCCCCGGCCGGCGGAAACAACCTCGACGATGCCATCAACATTTTGCGAAACCATGTCTCACCCGGTTTTGGACCGACAGGCGGTGCATTGCCTCCAATGTCTTCCGTTGCACCGCACTCTACTAATGGCTACCCTCTAGGGGATCTAGGTGGAGGCGCGGCGGTAACAGAGCCCGGGGCTCCCTACCAGCTACCACATCAAAGTGACGGCTCTGAACTGCACGGAGGGGACGATCCAGTAGCGGGAGGAAGCGGCATCGGCAAGAAGCGCAAATCCGACTCTGAACCCTCAAGTAGCAGCGGCAATGGCAAGGGAAAGCGCGGCAAGCGGAAGAAGGGTGCCGCAGCAGCCCTTAGCGGCATGAGCGCCAGCGATGCAGAACTCTCCCAAGCCGTTAGTAACGTCGCTGCAGCTCTGAACGCCGCTACAGCCGCCGTGAACGATGCCTCTGGCATGTCTGAAGACGACGAGTCGATGCCCCCCGAGGTGAAGCTGCTCCGCGAGAAGGAGCGGCGCTCAGCCAACAACGCGCGCGAGCGCATCCGAATCCGCGACATCAACGAGGCGCTCAAGGAGCTCGGGCGGATCTGCATGTCGCACCTCAAGTCGGACAAGCCGCAGACAAAGCTCGGCATCCTCAACATGGCCGTGGAGGTCATCATGGGTCTGGAGCAGCAGGTCCGAGAGCGGAACCTCAACCCAAAGGTGGCGTGTCTCAAGCGGCGGGAGGAGGAGAAGACGGATCACCATCTGGTGGATGAGGGGCCCAACCCGGATGGGACCATGTCCGCGGCGCAGGCCGCAGCAATCGCCGCACAAGCGGCCGCGGTGGCCGCAGGGTTGAGCAGCAGCGGCGACATGACCTTTGGCGCACCACCCGCGGCGTCGCAGCTTCTAGGGGACTCTGGCCAGCAGCAGCAGCATCAGGGTTACCAGCACTCGTAATGCCGCCAGGGCTGCCAGTCTGCAACATATGATATCAATACCGACAGTACATTATCATCGACCATTTAAAATAGTATCATATTAGTTATCCTCATCATCGCCAAGGAAAGGGAAGAAGAAGAAGAAGAAAGAGAGTATTTAATACAAGTCTTGTGATAGTGTCGAGAAAAAACCGTGTAAAATCGATCCAATGGGGCAACCCTGATGCCCCATTTTTGCACGATGTTAAAAGGCTTGGAAAGAAAATCATGATATTGAATGCATAATACGAATCTTTTTCGAAATCCTTGCTCAAGTTTAAAAAGAGACATCTTGACGTGATGCGTGTTTTAGTGACAAGGATTAAAAATATTATCTTCCAACTTGCCGATAGTTATTCAAAAATGAAGAGTTTTGCCGCGTTGTATAGTTTTCAAAGACTTTTCCCCCGATTTCAACTTTTAAGACAACTCTCTTTATCAACAATATTAGAATCTTATGCCAAAACTCCGTTTACAAGAGAATGAAGAAGAAGAAACACGACATAATATAATGTATATATTATTATTATTACACCATTTTCAAGTTTGTTTTAAAAGCCATTATATATCACAGAAAGAGAACAAATAGGGAGCAGTCGAAAGCCCTAAAAGTGTTAAAAATAACCATATCTGAAGCGGCTGCTATAGGAAATATTATTATAGACTTTTTCACATTTAAAAATGATCTTCTCCAATCAAAGCTATTCTTATTGCATACTGTTGTGTTTTTATTAAAAGAGCGAGAAAGAGAGAAATTAAAGTGAACATGATTTTTGAAGACCATTTTGAATATAAACACACAAAAAAGGCCCGCTCACATTTTAGTGAAAATTACCTTGAAGAATATAAATCCAGGTTGGCTTTATTAAACATGCGTTTTATTTTGTGCCCTAGATGAAAGAAAAAAAGGATAAATAAAATTATGAAAACATGGCTAGATACATGGATAATATATGACGTGTTTTTGACTTATTTCCGGAAAATAACAAGAAATAATTGGACCGTATTTCGATCAATAATGTTTTCTGAATGCATCAAGAACTGCATTTGGATGCTTTGTTGCTTCTTCTTCCACTTCTCCTCCTTCTTCCAATCGGCCATCTGGCTCTATTTGAACATTGTCCAGCGTGCAACTATTTTTACAGAGAGCGGTTCATGGAGAACAAGATTTCTTATAACGGTGATTCACCGACAGGAAGAATCTTTCGAGGGAATATTTGGGAGAATTCGATGAAACAACTTTATCTACGCAGCTCCATTCAAGAGTTTAAATAGAAACAACTAACTTGCTCTAAATACACGTATATAAAGAGAATTAGAAACAACTTATAGTTAATAAGGGCTGGGGCTCTCTGTATCCTTATTTTCGTCGGTGTACGAATCTTATACTCGATTTAATTTATGTACTACTGCAGTACTGCGTTGGTGATCATAATTTTTTTTATAAACCACAAGGATGATTTAATTTTGATTTTACACTGTTTGAATTTCCCGCCCCTCTGACGTCATCCTCTTTCTCTGTTGTTCCCGTTTTCTCTTTCTCAGCCCTGCCTTCACCTGGCTCAGGCAGAACAACTCGAAAGGAAGAAAGAGAAAGAGATTACAGAAAACTCAGCCGAGGCAAAACACTTTTGGGCACGGTTCCAAAAACGACGTCAAAAAGTGAAAGAACTCGAACCGAACGTGGATTCTTATCGAGGTCACGGGCCCCACTGACCCACTGAAGGCGCAGGGTCCGGTCCCTAAAGCACAGCTCTACCATGGCTGGCACCGGCGTGCTCCCGTTCATCCGAGGCATCGACCTCACCCTCAACAACCTCGAGTCGGACCGGTTCCCGTCAGAGGCCATGGCAGACATGACCTCGCTCAGGTGGATCAAGCTGACCGACACAAAGCTGCTGAGTCTGCCGCAGCAGCTGGAGAAGCTGCGGAAGCTGGAGCACCTGACGGTGAAGCGGAACCGGCTTGGGCACGAGGACAGTGAGGACGAGACCTCCTCGACCCAGTCCAAGTCCATCGATGTCGACTTTGCCCAGTTGCCGTGTCTGCGGACGCTGAACCTGAGCAGGAACTGCCTCACCACAAAGAGTCTTCCGCAGCAGATGTTTGAGAATGAGGATCTCACAACATTGGATCTGTCGCACAATAAGGTGAGAAAAGGAATTCTAGTCCACAGCCCATTGGGTGATGCATTACAGCAATGACACTGATTACAGGCATAAACTAGTAATAACTGGTAAGGTAGCTACCCTTCCTTACATACAAATGATGATACATTATACCAATATACTTCAATATACATGTGTCTAGCTGCACTCTTGCAAATTTTAATTCCCTTCTTTGTTTCCCTCAGCTAACCGAGGTCCCCGAAGGCCTCACGAAATGCAAATCCCTCCTCGTGCTCAACCTCTCCCACAACAAGCTTGAAGTCCTTCCCAGCAGCCTGCTCATGACGTGCACAGATCTGCTCCACTTGGACGTGTCCAGCAACGACCTGGACGCGCTCCCGCCGCAGCTGCGTCGCCTGGCGAACCTGCAAGTGCTCGTGCTGAGCAACAACCCGCTCAGTCACTTCCAGATCAGGCCATTGCCGGCATTGACTGAGCTGAGGACGTTGCATATGCGAAATACGCAGGTAATAAAGCATACAATCCTGAAGATATACGATATCAAGGGATTCTAGGCTAGGGTCTAGAATTTCTTGACGATATACTCGTAGTTTTATATTTAATTTTTATGTAATATAGAGGTGCCATATTATTTTCTTCTTCCTTCCAGCGAACTTGTTTAAACATCCCCACCGGTCTCGAGTCCCTCGTCCACCTGAGCGACGTCGACCTCTCCGAGAACCAGCTGACCAAGATCCCCGACGGTCTGCTCACGGTGCCCAACATCAAGAGACTCAACCTGGGCTCCAATCAGATCTCGGAGGTGTCTCCCGGCATGGAGCGGTGGACGCAGATGGAGACGCTCATCCTGTCCAGGAATGAGATCAAGAGCCTTCCAACGGGGCTCTGCAAGCTCACAAAGCTGAAGAAGCTCTACTTGAACGAGAATAAACTCGACTTTGAGGGTAATTGTTAACTGTATAATATACGAAAAATATTGGGCGCAAGCCCGTGGCGGAATGGTTAGCGTGCGAGACTTCCATGCAAGGGGGCCGGGGTTCGAATCCCGGCCTTGGCGGATG
>LR141322.1:0-12948 GCA_900659605.1 Tisbe holothuriae | reverse complement strand
CATCCTCCGGCATTCTCCTGTGTGAAGCGGGATCACAGAAAAAGCCGATGTGCCAAAAATTAATGGCTCTCTCTCTCTCTCTCTCTCTTGTCTCTCCTCTCTCTCTTGTCTCTCCTCTCTCTCTTAATACACACACATGCTAAAGACAAAAGGCGGCAATGCCGATCAAGATCAAACAAGATCAGCAATCAGGAGATAAATCCATACACGGGGTTTGTTTACCTTAAACACACCTATGGGCACAAATTGCAACTCGCAAAACTAATCAGTGTCACAATGAAGCCGTCTTTAACACTTCTATTAGCAGCTCTAACAACCATTACAACAGCGCAGGAATCTGTCATTAGAAGAAACACCTACAGCAGAGCCTACGATGACGAAGACCCGAATAAGAAACCTCTGGAGACGCTCGAGTCGTCCGAAGACGTGACCATGCAGTGCTATCACTTTACGTGGCTCGGGCCCGTGGATGACGCGACCAACACGACCACGGCCAATTGCAACTACTATGATGCTATGGACGGCGTGCCGTGTTTTGAGCCGATTGTCTACACGCAGGGGCCGTATGCGAGTAATGGCGTGGATTTAGACGACCTGGTGGAGAAGTGCAAGGATCCGGGGAATCTGCAAGGGGATCCGTGTATTCCGACGTGTCAGAGGAACTCTGGGCAGGTACGGACTTGCATGTACTACACAATTGCATCATCTTTTCGTTACCTTTAACAATTTAGACATGTGTAAAAATGACATATTTCGTCCGAGACCGATACGACACCGTTGCCATGGAAACCCATTTTTGTGGCAAAGGCATTATGAAGTCCAACGATGGAAAGGTAATTAACAAACTCATTAATTAGTTCATTAACCTCATTATCCAATTACTGTATAGGTCATTCAAGAGGGTTGCCACACGCATAAACAACACGGCGAAGGCGGGATCTATGACTTGGAAACGTGTTTCTGCAGCAACGAGCTGTGCAATGGAGCTGCATCACTCTACACGTCAATGGTTCTGTCCATGGCCATGATTTACATGTGCAGATGCTTTGTCTGAATAAACTTGTGTTGTCAGAATGTGCCATAGTTCATACATGATTAATTTTACGCTGAGGTGAGAATAATTAATATCATTGTTATGCTTATCGCCCTCACTTTACGAGCTCAAAACCAGTTCCGTACACACGTACAGACACATTCCACGAGCGGGGAGATTAATTGCAGACATATTATTATTATATTCTGACGAGAAGTTTAAAATGCTCTCGTATAAAGTGGAAAGATGTGTTTTTGAGATTAAAGCCATGGGTGGAAAAGAAAGAATAAATATTGTAGGTTGCATGAAGCAGCTCTTAAAGCTCCCCTGATGAGTTGATGACGTTTTTATGCTCCCGACGGGATAAAAATGGCTTAAAAGTGGGCTAATTTAGACCCATTTTACGCATTTTAAGGCTCTAGTCGGGGGTTTCCCGTGACCACTTCCTGCTGTCATGGGAAAAACGAGATCTTAGTTTTGGCCCCAAACTATTTATTGACTTTGCTCATGCATTAATGGGGGCTAGAAGTTTGGACTGTGGCTTCCAAATTGGGCATCCAGTTTCCTACTTTCCACGTTTTCATTTGGTGTAATGACACGACAAAAAGGGAGCCGTTCTGATGATGCCATATTGACTGCGAAGACTGTTATCAGGGATGCCAGTCTGTAGTAGAATGTGGCAATAATAATGAGCATTGATTAGAGCAATGTATCCTAATCTAAGTTAAAGTGACCAATTTCGACAGTTCAATTCTATGTTTTATTAGATTCATGGATATTAGTATGTTTAAACCATATTTGTATACTAAATGTAAACTTACTCTCTTTCAATGATTCTATGATATTAAAGATGATTCTGTACAAAATGGCATCCCTAGTTGAGAACGCATGACGTTGCCGAAATCTGCCTTGTTTTCTGAAACAGATCCGGAAACTATTCTATTAAGGGAAAATACTGATCCACTTTTTATTCCAAAAATCTACATTCTGATTCTCTGCAGAGTCATGATGGTGAAATAAACATATTATACATTTTATTGGCGGTTAGAACGGAGATAAAATTTTTCAAGGACAGGAGTGTAAACTGTAGGATTGGGAGCATAAGTTATTAGACTGTTGGTACTTGTTTGACAGTCAGTTAAAAGTTGATGTTGTGGTCTTCCTGCAGAGGCATTCATTAGACAAGTCTCCATCAAAGCTTCGAATGTAGGTAGATCTATCACATTAGTCTATGACGCATATTGTTGAAGTCCTCAACTAGTTAGCTAGCGCTCACATGTAAAATGTTCTATATAATAATTAAATTGTTTATCGAAATGGTTAAATGTATACTATAATATGAAGGTATGCAGTACAAACACATTCCATAGTACATATATGACTGAGCCTTATAGCTGGAGTAAAATACACCTTGGCCTGCGGTGAAAACAATATTCATCAAAAATACACTTCTGCTTCGTCTTCTTCTTCAAATGTTACGTGATCAAAGTGATCAAGACTTCTCATTGGATGTGCAGCCAAGACTGAAACGGAGCTAAACGAGGAAAACGGAGTTGAAAATGCACTATTTTGGACTTTAAAAAAATATTTTTGACGAGATTGGTTCAATTCAAAAACATAAATAATAAGTATGTTATAATGTAGGGGCGTCCTCAAGGGAAGTTTTATTCATATTCTTGCAACCCGTTTCTGCATAATATGAACGCGAAAGTATATTGTGCTAAACTTCTAATGTTCTATTTTTTAAAGGGTACTCAATTTTTTGCAGTATTTTATCTTAATATTTGAATGGACACAACTTTGACATATTCCAACCAGCTGCTCAGTACAAACTTTATCCAACGACTTCTTAATTACCTTTTTGTCACCCGTTACAAAGCCAATCCACAACGTTTCTACTTCAGATCTCTATCTCGGCCCAACTGCAACAAAAATGGGCATATCTCTAGGCACAAAATGTCTGACTTTAACTCGATATTATGACATTCTGACTGTAGGAGGAAAATACACGGTAAATATAAAGACCGTTTTCCCGGGGGCTTGCATGATGACTCTCTGATGTCGGAGTCTAAAATTGGGGAGAACGCCGTTTTTCGTTCGTAGGCATCAATTATGCGCTTTTACGCAGTTGTTTTACTCCGTTTCATTGCGTTTTACCCCAATCACTTTGCATTCCCAAATTGTTGCATATCATGGAGATTATCCGTAACTCCCGGACCGTCACGCGTTACGAACTCTGAGACGGGTTTATTGACACATTTTAAGCTCATTTGAGTACAATATACCAGAGAAATGTTGCTGTAACCGAACTCAGGTTTGAATAATGTATGGGGGTCATCTTGAGGGTCAGATCGGATCCAATTTGGGAGGCTGAGACAACACACACAACAAACAGATCGTGCGCGCCGAGGGAATCTTGCGTGTCGGACTGGCCAATCTATGCGCTAAATGAATATAGGCAATGGCAGAGCACAGTGGGCCGAAACAGGCCTTAATTAAGCACAATGAGTCTAAAACGCGCTAAAAGGTGTCTGTAACGGGTTGGAATGTTGTTTAAAACTGTTACTAAGCTGTTGACTCCCAAGAAACTTTTTAAACACATTATGGATACCAGTGTATAAAGAGTAGTTTATGATTCAATTTGCATGCAGCCAATTAAGGCATACGGAACAAAAACGGGGTAAAAAGGAGGCACATGAGGTGTGTTAACAAGCAAGGTTATCAGCTATTGCTATTTATTATATTTCTCATGCCTTTCAGCAAGATGCAGGGAGAATAAAAACACTCTTCATTGCTAGCAGTAAAAATGCAAGCTGTAAAAATGGTAACAAGCATGCTAAAATAGCCCCTCTTTTTGTCATATAACCCTAACTGGAGACCCTAAAACAACCTTTTCTCCTTTTGTGTCTCTAGGGGTTTGGTCGTTTTGCAACAAATGTATCTTTATTTCAAATCTAGGCGAAATGACAACCCATTTATATTTGCCTTTTAATTGAACGTTGTAAAACCTACTGGAAAATCCTGATCTCTTTTTGGAACAAGTGCAAATGTAGCATTTTTAGGAGAATAAAAGTCGTTATTATCGTATGCACATATCATGTTAATGTCATAATCATGTCCTTCGATTGCAAAATTGGGAATAGGAACCATTTAGAAATGCGGCTTCTTTATTTGGGACCTCAATCCTTATCTGCACAAATTAAGACTTCTCCTCTTTCTGCCCGTTTTTGTCGATAATTGAGTCAACCATTGGCATATTTAGCTCTCTATAATCCACTGGATTTGGAGACACGAGAGGAATTAATTTAGATATCCCTAAAACTGGTGGACATAAAAAGAAGCCTAATCTGTATTTAATATTCTCGTATCGGAGGCGGTTTTATGTCTGGAAAGTACAAAAGTGGGACAGCTTATGCAAGCAAATAATAGGCGGATGTGTAAAACTAAGGGCCCTGCAATTAAACAATAGGGAGATGCTACTGTCAGGGTTGCCATAAAATGCAATTACCTTTACATATATCGCCAAATAATATGGCAACCCCAACCCGTTTTGTTTGCCAAAATCCAGCAAAGTCCAAGGAGCTGTAACTTAATTACAACCTTGTTTTACCTTCCGGAAAAGCTAGAGACAAAAGAGCGTCGTATATAGTACAAGAGTACAAATGGTTATTTATGACCCAAGAAAAAAAGGGTCCAGCTACATATTACCTTAAATGGATACGTTAGATACAAACAGTGAAAGTCATTTTTCAAGTTAGTTGATCGCCGATCTGTGGTCTGATCCAATTTGAGCACCCCGATTTGGTCATTATTTCCCATTTTTAACCACTGTTGATATAAAATAGACCAATGATCAAATAAAGCGGAAATAGTCGTCCAAACTCGAAACCCACTTCCAACGTGTTCCATCTTCTGATTTGAGTGACAGCAGCTAACTCATCTCACAAATGCAAAACGCTCCCCGCATATTTTAAACCCCTTTATTCCGAGAATCAAATTCAATTTGTATTCATGGAGAAGCCCCTTCTCCAGTATCAAAGGGCTTCTTCTAACTCCATTAAAAAGCAATGTTTTGCACGTGTAAGTGGGTGTTTATTGATATGTGTGTGGAAAGAGGACCCTTGACATTTTTTGCCACCTCCTGAATACAATGACTCAATTCAAAAGTGAAGATCTGCTCAAGGTAGTGACATTTCCCTTCTTTTGACAGCAGTTTGAACAACCTTAATATTGCATATTGTTAGCGGATCTGCATGATAAATGATCGTCGATTATAAGCATGTATGTAACGAGATATTATTCTTTATCTCCCGCTCATCACAGACATTTGTCTTCTGAGCAATTAATAGAGTTCCTGTTATGGTTACCATAGACTTACATTTGACTGGAGCCGTGTTAATAACTCAATGGCCACCCAGAGCGATGTTCGTGCTCTATCACTTAAAACGATGCTTATAACACATTTGTGCGATTTACACACTGACTGGCGGTCGTTAATAAAAGGGTGAAGAAGAATAGCGCGATTATTCAGCATAATTAGCTCCTTATTTTGCCACAGAAAGACAATGCTCAATTTCGTATAAATGAATCCTTCAGCAGTCAATCATGAGTTATGATGACCATCGTCGTCTGGGGGAAAATTGATTATTCATTTATTTTGCAGACCTTTGATTATTAGGGTGTGGTTTTGAATGAGCCAATGAATAAAAGCAACCTTACTAAACATGTCTCGGGGAGAAAAATGCACGGGTTTAAATTGACTATATGCACAACAAGAAGATTTATACGTCCCGATTCTGACCATTTTACACAATGATGTTTATCTCGGCCGCATCTAAGTCATTTTTTCCGCTGCTTTTTACTCGTAAGCGTGCGATTCATTGCTTTTAATCTTTTTTCGTGATGATATCAGAGTCTTTAAAAATGCAAGCTTACCTTGACAGTGTGATCAAGTTAAACAAATTTGACTAAGCGGTCACATTACTTTGTTAATATAACATGTTTTAAGATGTTAAATATGCATCACCCTGTACAAGTACAGACCTCAGCAGTCGCAACAACTATTTACTCCTCTCCTCAGCAATGCACGTTTGAAAAATTGTTGCAACTGGATCACGAGTTCTTACTTTTTCACTCAAGATAAAACCGAGTTGGGCATTTTTTTCTCTCGGGGGAAAAATGGTAGTTGATCATTTCGCGTGTTTGGAGAAGGATCAGATATGGAGCTTGTGCAATAGAATGGCTTAGGCGACTATTATACTAAAAATGGCCACTTAACCTCATGAATTTTACTAAGCATGTTTACATATCAAGTGAATAATATCAATTACGTAATTTTAAGAAAAAATGGCATTCCAAAACTAGTTCAGCAAAAAAGTATCATTTAAGCATGTATTGCACAGTCAATAACTACTGAGCTTTGTAAGAGTAGCCTTTTTGTGTCTGTTTACACGTGATGAGAAGACAACGACGGCTTTTACTGACACATTCGCTGAAAAAGCTTGCTGCCCATTTAACCATCTTTAATAGATCCCCAAAGCCCACTTCAGCAGGTGACTTTTTCGCTAAGAAAGGCAATTAATCTTCTTTGTCCAATTTTGCGATGGCAATTTTTGCACCTACTTCGACTAATGGGTTATTGTGAGCGCCATAATTGGTTTAAAAAGTCAAGCTGCTTAGGATCGCATCTTTGCAATGCCTACTGACTTTTAAGAGTGTATGAACTAACCGTACCTTTACATAATGATACCATGCCAATAGCATGTAAACTGGCAATGTGTAAGTATAAGCTAGCATTTAAAATAAACTATTAGTTTTACACTCTGTAAAGTACACACAAAGTACACGACGGTGACCATTCCAGCAAAACTTGTCTTTTTATGTCTATTTTGCCTCCGTTGGGTTGACATCGTTAAAATTGTAAAAGAAGTTTACGTCTGTTGCTAAGACACCCAGTTTACGACAGAATCGTTTTGGAGCATTCATGAAAAGCTTGCTAATAGGGTGGCCAAATGTAGCCGCCGATATGAAATCGGTTTTGAACGTCCGTTACCGGTAAAAACCGATTTTTACCGATTTCTGAACTGCCAGCAAATGGAGTCTAGAATAACCCAAAATAAAGGGTAACAAGTCGATTATGACCACCTAAATGCTATTAGGATATACATTAATTAATTAAATTAATAATAAAGTGTTAGTAAGTTAAATAAATATATATTTACATCCTAGGTAAGTATAGCCAAAGTAATGATATGTCACATAGTAATATATTGCTCTAAATGCTGTTAAGTGTTAACCACCTTACATATTGGGTTTGTCAGTGCAATAATACGATAGTATGAAAGTTATTGTTATAGTAAACTTAATACATATATTAGGTACATATATATATATATTAAACTATAGTAAGTTTAAATTGGATTTATGGGAAAATTTAAAATAAGGATTGGGAGCATTTTATCTACTAACCTATGATTGATAATATGTATTAAATGTACTAATATCTTGCCATATCAATATATTGAATAAGAAATTATACTAATTGTATTATACATATATACTACATATGTACTCATCAACATATAACTGCCACTACCACAATTCCAAATTCAGAATTAAATTGTTTAGTGTGCCTGTGCAATGCAGTGTTATTTGATGTATATTGATGATAAAGTATTATAATATTAACTTATATTACCTACAATGTTAAACATTACATAAATCAATTACATATTTATATTAACCTTACCCCAATTGTCTACTTTTATCCTAATGCCAACGAAAACTTCAATAGAACCATTTTATTTTATTTAGAAAAATATACTATTAGCAATAATATTAACTCCAAACTAGGGGAAGTAAATTATAGGAATGTTAGCATAATTATTATATATTTTAGTTCGCCTAATATTATGATATTAGAGTTAAAATACTAATAATGTGTGCAATGGTTTAAAGTATATGGCAAAAATGGTTTTTGTTAATAAAACTGTATGAAAAATGATGTACAATAGTAAAAACAGTTAATTTAATATAGGTTTTAGGTTTATGAAAATGTTAATATTATATTTGTTCCTAAAATGATCGAAATTGTTAATATATATTGTATATTTTAAGCCTCTGCAAAAATCGATTTTTACCGGTTATTATCGGTTCCTGAGAAATCGGTAAAAACCGAAAAAAAAACCGATTTCAAAAAAACCGATTCGCCACCCTACTTGCTAATTAATTTGCGAAAAGTAAGATCTTATTCAAAGCATGACAAAAACAAAGTCTAATTTTTGCGCAAATTCTCCAATTATACGCACCACTCAATATTTTACGACACCGCCCCTGTTGCAAAAAAATCCCTTTTTATAGCTGCACCCGGTTTACTACCCTCATTTTTCGGGTGTAAAAAGACACACTTAAACATACGTCCGAAAACTGATTTAATTATGCTTTCAAAGACAGGAGAAGTTACATCAATGGTCACCATACAGCTCTGAGCTATCATCCAACTTAATTACCACGTAGACGAAGCACATTCTGCAGGCCCCGGGCACACGAGCATAATAATGTCTCTATTTCACGTAGCAGAACCCGACCGGTCAATGTAGTTGTGAAGCAAGTTTGGTCGGGACGTGACCTAGGGCTCTGAAAATAGTGCTGCAAGTACTTGTGTCATGATTGTCTTGCGGTTTTGACATTAGGAGATACAGGGTAATGTTCCAGGGATGCGAATGTAGACTTATAGACTAACATTTATTGTACGTCGTAACCCTGATATTGCGACCACGTTTATGATAATTATTATAGTTGTCTTTTGTTATTTTATTCGTTGTTTTAAAACGCCACCCAGTCTGGTGCTCTACTCTAAATTGAGTTACCACCCGGACGGAAAACGTGGAAGCCTCGCAATTAGAAGCAGTTTTGGGTCATTCTTTACATGGTTGAATAGGAATACTACAAGTTTTGCATGTTTGGCGTCTTCTATGGAAAAAGTTGAACTAAGAACTTTGTGTACCATGCAATTGATTCGAGATAAAGCCAATTTTTTGGTCAACTGTGACACGTTTTCATCAAGGATTTCTCACGCTAAAAGCTCCGACTCCTCCTTTTCCAGACAATCCTAATTCAATCCCAACACGCGAAATTAGTCCCATTAATTAGGCCCTTGGAGATCTTAATGGCCGGTCATTCCGGACTTAATGCCTGACCTTAATCACACGGAGTTATGATGTGTCGTGACCAGGCATTTACAACTGTCCAACACATGCAATCGAGTTGGCACCTAAAGTGCACACTATTATTAAATAAGCTTTTTATTCATTAACATACTTCAGAGTCTCCACGGTTTAACAAACGTTCCTAACATCATTATAAAGCTGCCTTTGGCTGCCAAGAGCTGTTTCTTCTTATTAAGCCTCCATATGCACGGCCTAGAATAAATAGACGAGAAGCGCGGAGTAGTAGCATTGAAGTGTCATCATAACTCTCATCGGAGCTCCTTGGACGCATTTTAATATTAACTCCGCTAATAATAAAAGCCAGCAGCAGAGTCGTGAGAATGGGGTCATTGGGATTTGGCAGGGGATCAAAAGGGAAGTTGGGTGCAATGGGGAGGGAGCTCATTCAGTGATCAATTAAAGACGGGTTTTGTGTTTAGATGTGAGAAGTTATGAGCGGGTTTAGGGACGGGATAGTTGTCGTAAAAAGGGGAGCTGTAGAAAGGGTGTAATTATATATGATATTTTACTCAGCCTTTTGGGTCCTCTTCTTAAAAAAGAGAATCTCAAGGGTTTATATTTTTTCGTTTTGTAGGTTATACTAACTTGCTCTATATAAAGAGAGTTAGGTTTACAAGCTTACTATTTTTATACAACATGTACCCTAGTACTTTTGTTTTGCTTGATTTGAACCAAGATTCTCCAGAGTCCCAGGTCTGTGCTTCAACTTCAGCTTCTTTCGTGCTTTTAAGTTTTAACAGACGTCTTTTAAACAGAGATGCGATGGTTATGAATATGAAGCATTGAGCAAAGGTGACCACAGAAATTACCCATGCCAAGTACAGAAGGAGAGGGAAAAGAGAACGTTTAGCCCTCGTAAAAGGAGGTTAGGGGTGATTTTTTGTTGTATTAGCCCCTCAGTTTGGGGTTTAAGGGTTATTTTTGCTAATAGGAGGGCTGTAATAAGTCAAAGAAGAGTGTTGGGGTTTGTGAGAAGACTTTTCCAACTTTGTTTGACGCGCTCATCTTAGGGTCAAACTGCCGCTCTGGCATCGAAATTGCAACGATATCGTTACTTTTAACGGTTACTGCACCGATCAAATAAGGATCCTTTATAATTATTATTACCGAGACGAGTTACTGAAACCACATTTGCGCTTATAAACGACGATTGTAAAAGTGGGCGCGGCGACTGTTTACGTTTTTAAAACTGCATCGCCGACAATGCGCCAGGGTTGCCATTCATTCAGCATCAATCGCATAACAGAGCTAAAATGGGCAATTTTTGGCTTCGAAATGAGACAAACTGGCAGCCCTGCGGCGGATTTACGAGACTTAATTCAGCGATGCCGTTATCACCCTAATGAATCTTTGTTGGGGCAATATAAGAAATGCACCAATTTTAGAGTTTAATCATCGGCATAAAGCACGCAAATAAGCATCATTTTTTGCATGCCATCACGCGGTAATTAAACTATTTTTAACCCGTGCCTTTATTTACTGTGTAATAATCGGATCGTGTGGCTACCTGAAAAAATTAAAATGAACGCATGCCGTGTCCCGCTGAGAAGATAAACAAGGAGGTTTCAATGGAAGTTACAACTTTAAGTAAACTGTAATGAGTTGGAGGCATGTTATTACACCCAATTATCGTATTAATTTATATTTTACGCTGGTAGATATTGCCGAAATTTGGCTTTTAATGTTTTCTGGACATAATATTGTTAACGAGACAAACAGATTAAGTTATAAGCCCACTTTAGATTAAGCCAGTAAATTGCAAAAAGTAATAGTCTAGTGACTGGAAATATGAGAATAAACAAATGGAGAAGAGATGCAGAGTATGTTATTAACAAGCTTCGTGATTAAAACAAAAAAACTAGCTTTGCAATACCTCTACTTATTTTTGTATTGGTATCAGCAGGCCCACGTCATTCCTAATGACAGTTTGCTTACTGTCTTTCTTTTCTTTCTATATTTCGATCTTATATTAACATGGTTATTTACTATAAGACTGGGCCTTAGGTCGTAGCCGTCCTTTGGGCTCAAAAAGTTGTCGTGATTCTTCAAGTTATCTTATTTCTTCTATGTACATAGAAGTTTGCTTACTGTATTTCTAACAGTGAAAGTGTCACAAAATGTAACTTAACGTTTCATAGCCTGGACTGCAATAACAAATTATGGGCTATTTTTACTAAATGCATTATGAAAACTATCACGGAAATAACTTTTAATCAATCATATTTCCTGAAAAGAAATAGCAAATGTGGCCTTCAGTAACTAGTACATTAAGGGAGCTGTAACTTTTTTCGAATTTCCAACTAGCAATGAACTTGCAATTCTTCTATTTGTAATGCTTTCGGAAAAATGACAGTAAACCCGAGAACAATATAGAGGCTAATTTTGCCTAAATGTATTTGATCAATTTGACTGGCAATTATAGCGACCTACAGTACGTTCACTTACAAAATATACTAAGTGTCAAATTAGAAGCAATTCTTTAGCACAATTAATCATTTAACGCCGGGGCAATCATGCCTAAAAGTGAACTTGCTGTCTCACTATTACTTCCAAAATGTCTGTTAGGCATAACGCAAAAAGGTCTCTATTTTCCTGGTGTGACTTGACTGCTATTCATGGGATTGTCTATATAGCCAATGGAAGGAATGCACTTGAAGTCATTTTCTGGTAAGCATAAGCAGTTTCATATAAAAAAGTGTATTAAATACCTATCTTTACTTAAAGGCTGTTCATCACCTTTGTGACTCTTGTTTGGGGCGTTATTAACGTCAACACTTCATTCTCGGACTGGGCTCAAAATCCGCTTTCTCTACAAGTTCAGGGTACAACACAAGACTATGGTCACAAATAACTTTTTTGAACCGATAAAAATGATTTAGCTGAGATTGTTGACCCCCGGTCAATTCCATTTCCAACAATTGTTCTCTGTGCTGAGCAAGAAACTGATGAACTGGCTTTGCCTGCCTTGTTCTTGGACAGGTTGGACTACAAATGCCAGGCTGAGGGATGTACCCAGGTCCAAATGAGAGTTAGGGAGCAATTTAAGGTAGGGCCAGTTGAAACCCCTTCCAAGAAGCCTTTAAAATGTACTATTTGCAGGATTTATTTGAACAAATTGCCAATATGTATGAGGATAACCTACACAACTTAGGTGATTTATTTAAAATTACAGCTAGATATCCTACATTGGTGTTTATTAGCCTCCTGTTTTAGAGGGAGACTTTGACTGGGCAAGGATTAAAATTGCTGACTTTGGTAAGTTACTTAATTCAATCTAAAATACATTTATATTCCAAATATTATGTGTTTCCAGCCAAACTTGCTGGAGAGTATCCCATAGTCCAACAGCTCATGTTTGACCTTGCCAGTGATTTCCTGGACCCAAGCCAGGTACAACTCTCAACTTTAACTCTTACTCAAACTCAATAATGCATTACCAGATCCCTACCGGCTTTGCCAAAACCTCCCCTCCCAAGGATCAATCCGATTTCTCCACTGAACTCTTTCCTCAAGTGTTCAACATCTTCAAGGACCTCTTTGAGGACACCTGGGACCCAGAGTGGAACTGGGAGACGTCCCTGTTGAGGGAGGGCTACACATTTGGGGATAACAACAGGTGGAGGTTGTTTCAGAAGGATAACAGATCGGAGTAAGTAAATTATGACATCTATTCCGGCTATTAAGGAC
>LR141321.1:0-12956 GCA_900659605.1 Tisbe holothuriae | reverse complement strand
ACGAGGGTCAATGTTTTTAGGTTTTTTACGTAGTTGTGGGACGACGGGATGGTTTGGTACTTTCCATAGCGTACCGAGCATATGGGAAAGCATTTTAAAAAAGCGTTCTGGTACATTTGGTAAGCTCCCCCAGAGGGTCCCTTTGAGCTTGGTCGACGACAGGAAATCGAAATTTCGGGATCGACGAGATCGGGTGCGAGCCTGTTAAAACTCTTTTTAACCTGAAGGCACGAAAACCAGATTTTTGCCATCATGTCCGCGAAGCTAAAACGCTTTTATCGACCAAGAAAACTACAACGTCGACGGCTAGCTAATATCATTTAATTGCCAAAAAGTATAATTAATACCATGAGACAGTTTGGACCACTTAAAAAATCTCACCTTGTAATATGAGCCCTCGTTTTTCGCAACCTACATTCAATGCTACATTCTATTTATATTCCGTAGGGGAGCCCTGTTTATTTGACAGATTTATAACACTTTGGGCCCCCCGAAAATGGCCAATTCTGAGGCCCACGGGCTTTTTAGAAAAACGATTGAATTACGTATACCAAGATGGAATTTCGATTGGTTTATGGATTGATGAAAGCTGTGGAATCCTCTCAACAAAACAATGGACCTCCATTTCATGTATTCTGGTAATTAAAATTACTATTATCCGTTGTACTGCGGCAGCAACATTAATTTTTGCGATATTCCGATGTTGCCCTAGATTGCAATCTTGGCGCCAAACGGACGAAAATGGTTGCAAAAACTGCTCTGCAAAAAAGACATTGATTCCGATTTTTTTGGTAGCTAAAGACACGACTTTCTGGCGCTGGAATCCTTTTAAGCCGCTCTGCCTGATTGTAATCCTACAGGGTTGCTTGTCCTAATCTTGTGACTATGCACATTCTCCATTTTTGGAACCCTTCTAATCTAATTTGGTGGTCACGGCTTTGCTCTGTTTCATTTGCACATTTCCCCCCGTCATAAAAATTAGACCGTTTTTGGCTCAGCACAAAAGTTCAATGTCTCTTTCTAGTAGGGACACAGAGGGAAAATGACATCTACTAGCCCCGCCCACTTTTATCCCCCAATATATTCTCACAGAAGAATATCTTAATCTCCCTTTCAGTGTCAACTTAGGTGTTGTCTCAAAATGCTCTGCATATGAATGGCTTTATTTACAAACTAGAGTCGTATGTATTCATAGTTGAAGGTCGGTAGTAGTAAAACTGACAGACTTATGTAATGGTTAACTTTAAGTATGACGCTACTCTAGACGTAAGACATGATATATTCCATTGCGATGAAAGTCTACTGCGCGCCCATTTTCGCAGAAATGAACATCACATTTAACTGCTTCTTCTTCGTCTTCTTCACTCATCGCTGTCTAGCGCGGCGTCAGTTGTTCAAAC
This sequence comes from Tisbe holothuriae, assembly GCA_900659605.1. Taxonomy (NCBI): domain Eukaryota; kingdom Metazoa; phylum Arthropoda; class Copepoda; order Harpacticoida; family Tisbidae; genus Tisbe; species Tisbe holothuriae. The sequence goes on along the minus strand of LR141321.1, from coordinate 11,556 downwards.
CCTTTTTGAGGCGCGTAATGCGTCATTTTATAGAGTAAACAACATTTTCAAAGGATGTTTCCGCGGTGAAAATGTTCGCCTTTCATGAGATCAATCAAGTCAAGACGTGATGTTTAAAGAGTTGTTGCTATGAAGTATTTGCTTCGTTTTTAAGTTTGGATCATTATGTAGTTTTATTGCGATTGCAACAGGAATGCAACCAAGGTCGGAGTTTGAATTCAATGACCATGCAGTTCATAGCAGGGTTGCCATTTTGTAATTGTAGTCGATTAATAACTAAAAAAGTACTTCTTAGTGCAAAGTTTCAGAACATTACATACCTTTTGACTTATTATATCATTCTTATCTTAAGATGATTCATTGCATTAAACGTTTTTCAACCCTGTTTAAAACTTGCTCTCGTGTTATGATCGCCAGTAAAAACTAAAAACCTCATAGATTTTACGACCCGCTCGACAAACATCTTTGGCACCAAAAGGCGTCATAACAATAAAACATGGATCGATCACAAAGGATCAAAAATGGGTTCAAGGTGTGAAGGAGAAGTTCTTGTTCTTTAGAAAGTAATTCTTTACGAGCGCGGAGAATTGAAGCCGTTGTCTGGACACACGTGACATGACGTGACGATACGAAGATTAAAAAATGTATTTTTAGTTTATGTTTTGTTCAATTTGTTCATATTTATTAGAGTTGTTCATCTGAACTAAAACTATCAAAAGAATGCCATGATTTTCCTTAATGATTTGTGTATTTACCAATTAAGAAAGGACAAAGGTTCAATGCTTCCGCAGTTGAAAACATCCCAAAACACATTATAGGTTGGGTTTTAAACCCATCCCATTAAAATAAAACCCTTGCCACCGCATCTATTTTTATTAGCTATCTCCTTGATTTTCGATCTCTTTTGTGTGTGTCTCTGTGTATTCTCTTTGGGTGTGTTTATGTTTTTCTTTCTCTCTCATTTCCTTCCTCCCAGTTATTTGGAAGAAGAAAAACTTGACCCAACCTTCTTCTTCACATGTGAAGACGCCCAAAAGATGAGCTTCCAGAGATTAGTCCGGTTTTACTTCTTAGCTGGATGCGGAATCAGGGTTGCCAGAAAAAAACGAGTATCCAAAATAAATGTGAATTAGAGTGCATATGACTGCAGGATAATTTGACATATTTGCATTTAATGTATGTTACTTTCTTACACATACAATTATTGGATAAAGACTTCTTCTTTTGTAATACAGGGTGTTTTTTTATAGTATATAAAAATGTAATTCATGGCAGCCCTATTATTGGTCGGTAGTATTCCCTTTTGCGGTTTCGGCCCCATTTTAACCACTTTTTACCCTTTTCTCTTTCTTCAACACCTTGAAACTCGACCCATTGTGCTGCAAAAAGTGTCTTGTGGTCATTGATCTTAGAGATGTTATCTGACGACAGCGTGCGCACACCTTGATCCAATTTAAACACTCAGATCGGGTCACTCGCAGGAATATTTATTATTCCAAACACAATCTTATGGCTGGACTAGATTCTTAAACAATATTTACCAATATGGCGTGTTAGCTTGATACAAGTCAGGAATGTCGCAAATTCATGAATGTTTAAAAAGCTACTTCCCGCCGAGACTGGCTGCAGAGATTCCCAATAATAGTGCTATTATCGGTTTCCGACTTTAGTGTGATAATAGGAATCCGATAATAAGAGCCAAAATCCCGATAGAGATGAACACCAGTATACAGTTCATGACCGACTCGACTTTGCAGCAGTATACAGTTCATGACCGACTCGACTTGGCCGACCTCTAAAGCCTTATTATCGCGCTATTGTCGGGTTCCGAGAATAGTGCGATAATAGCGTTATTGTCGGAACCCGATAATAGCGGCGACCAGTCTCGGTGGGTTGTCCGCTAAGATTGCTAATCTAATGTCGCAAGAAAGAATCCCCTGTTTATCGACAATGAGATTTCTTCTCTTCCAGTCATAATCTGATGTTGTTGTAACTTATCTCAGTCTTTAGGCCAGACAAGGGAGAGATAGAAGAAGAGGGAAAAGGAGTCGGATCCGGTTAGTAATCCTGACAAATGCACAGAGACCGACAAAACATAGGGACTTGCATGCATTATACATATCTGGACCTAAATAACAATATGTAAAAAATGTAAATCATTTTAAATCACACTAACAGTTGTGCAAATTCCATATTAGTGGAGTACAAAATGTTATACATTGACTGTTTCATATCAAAGTTGATGACCAACTAACATCTACCAATTGTACGGTCGCGGTCGGAGTTTTCTTATCCCCATGCTTGCATGCATATTTTACAAATTCTGCATACGCAAAGAGAGTCCGCACGAACTAAGGAAAACGTGTCCAAACAAAAATGTCCGACATTATTTTCCCTTCTTAATAGCCGTCTTAATGACTTCTCCACTTAAATCGGGGAGCTCTAAGAGATGCCAAATGAGAGACTGATGTCTTTATCTGAAACCTGTTGCGGCCCGATTGCGAAAAGTAAATAAATAAATGTCAGCATTGGTGTGGGCGAGGCAACAAATCTACGGCGGCATGATTGTTTGGATAGGATTGCGAAAAATGGTCTTTGGCATGATTGCCAGCTAGAATGATGGTAGGAGGGGTGAATCAATTATTGGATTTCAGTGGAATTTCAGGAGATATAGGGTGTTTTAAATGTGCCGATCTAGGGTTCCCAAGCGTTTCAAATTGCACTACACCCAGTAAATTTGTTACTTTTAAGGTTTGTTCTGCAGCATAATTGTTTGGTAGCTGAATTGGTTTTGGTTAATTCTAGACTTAGATTTTGGTCAACATTCAAAAGGGGTGATTTCTAAATTACATATTATTCACACAGGCTAACTGTTTACAAAGTCAACACGTGTATAAATCCATTGTGATTAAGACCGATGGCAAAAGTATTCTCCCGAAAATGTCAAGAAGATGTTTATCATGCGATTTATGCAGAGTGCGAACTCAAGTGAAAGTCTTTTTGCGAGAAAACACTTTTAGGGTCATTAAAATGAATGCATTGAATGTATTATAGCAAGAAGTGTCAAATGAATGCATATTCTAATCGAGAAGACCATTTGTCAATCAGTTTAGACTTGTGATAAATACGAGAAAAATGATTATATATTTTCCGATGCTAAATTGGGAGAGAAGTGACAGAAACGATATCGCAAAGTTTTCGTCGAATGAAGCGTATTTAATCGGAGCGTTAGACGATACGTTAGGGATGCCAGAATGGTTCAAATGTATCCTCATATTTTCAAAGTAGACTTAATGAATCTTCAAACAAAATGGCAACCCTGAACCGATCTCTTGCCCATTTTAATTTCTTGACATTTCCAGGGTGACATTTTAACAGGTTATGTGCATTAAGATAATAACCATTTTCACCTTCTAATGAATGCAAGGGGAAGAAAAAAGATAATGCTTTTAACGTCGTTTTTGCATATGTTCTGATCGAAATCAGAGATGAGAATGGGTCAGTTTTTAAGTGGAACGTTTTTCAGTGTCCGTTACAAGAATTGATTTGCTAGATTGGAATTATGTTGTTATCACTAGTAACCTCTCTAAATATGAGTCACGAATGCAGGCTAGCCAGGCAGGGCTCAGCCGCTGTGAACTGATGCTGAGTATACTGAGTTCCCTGTGACAATTATCCTAGCGTGATCACAGGGATGATAAATCGTATAATTTGCAATTCACGAGTTTCATTAGATATGATGTAATTTAACATATTCTGCAATGACTAAGTAGTTATATATTGCTATTTAGAGGTCGAAGCATATAGTATTCGTATTGTAGTGTATAATGGTGAATAAAATCACGGTACAAAATCTTTCAGTTTTCCTAAGTTTAAAAAATATAGATCCCTGGTGTCGATGTAACTGACATGTAAACAGATCGAGCATCAGGCATATGGATAGAGATGGTTCATCGAAAGTGCATTAATACAATATGTTGTTCTATTAATTATATTAATTATGGTCTCTTGCAAAGTGCCGTGCTGTAAAAACAGTTCAAACAAGGGTTTTTCCCTTTATCGATTTCCGAGGGATAAAGTCCGGTGTGCCGAGTGGGAGAGACGACTTATTGTGGTGAAGAAATCGGACTGGGATGCCATATGTCAAGTATGTAATGAAAATTAACTATAGTAAATATCACACAAACATATATTTTTATATATATATTTGCTTTTTAAGGCTCACTTCCCGGCTTCAGCATTTAAACATATGCAGCACGGCCAGCACCGGATTGACCTCCACGCAGACGCTCTTCCCAATCCTCGGCCACGACCTGGCCACCAACCAGAAACGACCTCTTCAACACCACCTAACATCCCGCACACACAACCTAAGTTGAACCCGCTATCTGGAGAGCATGTGCACAGCTTCCCCACCATCAAGCTGTGTCAGAAGGACACAGCTTCCAAAAGTTCAAATGCGCCTACAGAGGCATTGCCGCCATCACATCATATACAAGGTGCCGCTCAAGGTTCCTCAAATGCCCCCAAGAGTTGCCGGACACGGCCGCCGCTGCCGCCGCCGCCCGTCCCTCTACGAGCTCATCCTCATCCCGCTCGGGATTTGAAGCGGATTCTCCGGGAGCATGACTACTCAAACCAAAGCCTTGGTTACCTGCCAAAGCGCATTCGCCTGGATTGTTCAGGTAAAATACATAATTATTTAATTGACATTCACATGCAAAAATCCAGAGAACGCACAAAACGCCGAAAACGGCTTTCGTCAATGAGCGGACGATTGTCGAAATTACCGATGATTTGCGAAACTTCTCTTATCAGTAAATTTTATAACATAAATTTTGCCCGTCCGCTCACGACGGCCAAAATATGACCAAAAATGAGCATTTGCCAAGGCAACAGTGATGCTTCTAAATGCTTTGCAACACTGGAAATGTAAAACAAATTACCCTGGGTGACGGATTATTTTATTTTGCAATCTTTGAAACATTAAAAAATATATGGAGCTAATGTAATTTTTTAACCTGGACAACGTTTGCTTTAACAACTTTTGGATTATTCCATTTGTTTGGCCACAAGTCAACCGTTTCTCCAATTTCACGGAGAAATTAATGTTGAAGTTGATGTTTCAGCTCCCAGCTTTTGCAAGAGTTACAGCATGGAATATGTTTATAATTTGCAATGCGAGAATATTTCAGGTATGTCCCCAGCTCCAGGGTATTCAGCTCCGTTGGCTTTATCAACATCTCCAACTCCAGCTCTATCAGCGCCCCCAGCTCCATCAACGTCTACAGCTCCTCTGCTGGTTGTGTCTGAGTTGGCTTCGTTGGCAGAGGTGGTAGAGGTGTCTTCAGTAAATAATGAAGTCCATATGCTACAGCTGGAGAATGAAGCTTTGAGGAAGGTTGTGGAGTACTTGAGAGATGAAAAAAGAAGATTGAGCAAGGATCTTGAGGTAGAGAAGAGGGAGCGCAAGAAGAGTGAGGCAGAGACGAGGTTTTTTAATGAAGACCAGAGAGTCCATCTTGCTAAGGGAAACCTGGTAGGGATGACGTGGAGTCCTCAGACAATAAAACATGCACTGAAAATTCGGTATGCATGTGGAACCTCTGGATATGAGACCTTGCAAAAACTGAAGTATCCCCTCCCATGCATTCGAACCCTGCAGAAGAGAACTGAGGGATTATGTTCAACCCAGGCATATTGCACGAAGTGTTTGACTTGCTGGCCTTGAAGACTTCTGGTATGGGGGAGAGGGACAAGCTCTGTTTCCTCACATTCGATGAGATGGCCTTACAACCCAGGATATCCTATGACACAAAAACGGACTCTCTTTTTGGCAATGCAACTCTTCCGGGGTGCAGTGGGAAGGCCTGCAAAGGATTGGCCTTCATGCTTGGGGGCATTGGTTTGCGTTGGAAGCAGGTGGTGGCGTATGAACTAACTTCTTTATCAGTCAACGGGGCAGCCTTTGTTCCAATTGTGAAAGAGATTATTGAGAGAGCTCATGGGATTGGCCTGAAAGTTGTTGCCGTCACTACGGACATGGCAGGGTCAAACCAGGCCATGTGGAAGGCTTTTGGATTAAACATAGGAAAGAAGTCCACTTGGAAGACGCACATACCCCACCCTATGGACAATAATGCCACTTTGAGTTTCATCAGTGACATTCCTCACATTGTTAAACGCCTGTGGGCTTTGCTTACAAGTGGCCAAGAGGTCAGAATACCCAGCAGCTTTGTCGAAGATGAAGGTCTACCAAGTGACGTGGTGTCCATTGATGCGGTAAATGCCCTCCTGCACTATCAATCTGGCAATGACCTTAAACTGGCGCCAAAGTTAACAGGCAAATGCATTGACAACAATCATTTCCTGACAATGAGCGTCCGAAATAGCCTGATTGGCATTTCCAAACCAGTTGCTTCTGGCATACGGTATCTTGTGGAGGAAGCTGGTGTTGATAGAAAGTTTCTCACCTCGGCATGGTATTTGGACTTCATGAGGAAATGGTTTGATGTGTGCACATCTCGGAGGTTTTGTGATGCCCTTCGAAAGGACAAGCCAGATCAGTATCAGTCAAACCTAAACCATCTCAGAAAGGTAATTGAACTGCATAAGAACTGCAAGATTGGCGAAAAGGGAGCCTGGAAACCTCTCCAGACTGCCATAATCATGGCTACAACCTCCATCCTGCATATTCAAGATTGTCTGCTCAATCAGCATGACTTTGATTTTGTTCTTCTGGCAAGGCTGACACAGGACTGCATGGAAAATGCCTTCAGCGGTGTACGGGCCATCCATCCTCTCCCTACTCCTATTCAGTTCAAGTACGGTCTGCGAGCCATCTCAATTTCACAGTATTTGGTAGAGAAGAAGAGTGCCAACTACATGCAAGATGATGGTGGGTTCATTGTGGATTTTGTCACGCAGAAAAAGAGGCTGGCTATAGAAGAGGAGGAAGAAGAGGACCTACAGAAGTTTCGAGAATTTGTCTCGGAGAATGACCTTGGAGAGATTGAGAGCAGCTCCCTCTACTACTTTGGTGGCATGACTTTGCACAAAGTTGTTAAGAATGGGAGAACTTGCCCGACTTGCATTGCTGCCGTCTCCCGAAAAGAGGATGAGGAAGTGCCAGATGGTTTGCAACTGGAGAAGGACTTCACTGGGTCCAGTTTGCAAGGGATAAGCAAGGATGTTTTTGAGATGTTTCACAAGGCAGAAAAGATATATAGAGCATCTGATTTGACCACAAACAACATTCTTCAACGTCTTCAGCAGGTCTTCTTTGCCACGGTCTCTGTGACCCAACAATCCTGCCATGATATCATCGGGCAGCTCATCAAGGTGTTCTTCCGGGTCCGGTTAAGGCTTCATGGGGGCATAAGAAAAATTCAGGAAGATGAGGACGCTCGCTCTAGAAAGCATAAATCTCTCAACAGTGCACTAAGTAGTAAATCAGTGGCAATGAGGAAGATGGCGGATAACTACCGAAAATCTTAGTGCCAATTTGTCTTGTAAAGGAAGGTTACTTGGGGGTGGGGGCGAAACTACCATCTGGTGATTCACACTCCGTGGGCCCTTGCTCTCACATGCTCCTTCTCTACTACCCTTGAGAGTACTGGCATGTTTGGGATATCTGCTCCATTCATACATGTTACCGACAATGTAATGTAAATTCAATATTTAGCTCTTAAATAGTGTAATACTGTATCCCTTTTATTTCTATTCCAGGTATGTTCCCTTCATTGAATATTTTCCATCATCTGCCAAACGTGACCCAACAGCCAACAGTTTCCTCATCCCAGCTTGTGCTGGATTTTAATGACTGAATAATATTTTTTTACTTAGTGAACACGGATAGATAAGTGCTTACGTAGTTATATAAAATTAATGTATACTGTAATATTTTGATACTAGTCCTGATTTATAATGTAATATTAGCCCTTTAGAAATATGTAGGACATAAATATTTTATCGTGTATTTCTTCTTATTGTAAATATACGCACACTTTGGTTGCTCTTACTTGACAAATTGAATTTGAAAAAAATCACTCACAGTTTTCTTTTTACTATAATATAATGATTTCGTCATTGTGTTTTACATAAATGCAATATCGGTTTCTTTTGCGTGCAGATACTTATTCAGGAATGTCATTTTTCTCTTCTTTGTGTCTTTTCGGCTAGGGAAAAATATTAATCATTCTACCCTACTTCTAGCAAAAATTCAAACGGATCTATATTTCCCGCCAAATTTCCTAACAAGAGAAAAACTCAGGTCAAGCATCTTTGTAAACAAAAAGAGAAATGGTTCATGACTCATATTTAGAGAGGTTACTAGTTATCACTTTTTGAGTATATAATGCAATCTTTTGGCCAATGGACTTCACTACAACACAGCGAAAACGACTCAAATACTCTTCATCCAACAAACAGTCTACAGAGTGCGCCAGAAACACTGTCAAAATGTCAAATGGGATATAGCTACTTCTGCTCTTAAGAATAGTAAATATGTCAAATAGAGCTTTAAAATGCTAATTCCAGCTTTTCTTGGTCTTTGTCAGCACTCTAAATTTTTGGACAGTATTTCTGGATCACCCTGTACTGCAGATGATATTTACCCAATGCAATGATCATTCCATTACTCAGCTACAAGGTCGATAATTGTTTTCCCCCAATTTCATTCGTACTTGAGCTGATTATTTGTATACTGCACAAATATTGATTTAGCCCTTCGGAAAATTGTCTTATTTTCTCAGAGAAATGCACTTTTAACACCCTTTTCAAAATCTAAACTCCATGAGAAAAAAATGACTTAATACCGAGATATCATTTTTTGGCTCCTGAATCGAAAATATTGAGGGCGTGACTCTCAGATGCAGATTTATTTGCGTCCAAACTGGTTCAATACATTATCCAGAGAACGAAAACCTTAACTCTATCATATTTTATCTTATTAGAAGCCAAATATTGTTCGACTACTCCTTTGAAACAATGCATTTCAAGGAACTTATACATGGGTGGAAGGAGCATTGATTACCAAAATCAAAGACAATTTAACCCATTTCGCGGCTACAATATGCGCTTGTAACACACCAAGTTGCAATAAAAGTCTATTTTAACCATTTTACAACCAAAACATGATAACTTTATACAACATTTTAGTTCATAAAACAATACTTCCTTTATAAAACCTCCTTGGATGCACCAAATCTACGCCAATACTGACGCTGCTCGCCCACTCACTTTTTTAACCGTTCCTGATCTCCAATGGAAATTAATTGTCCGGCAGGCGCCTTGATGACACATTAAACAAGAAAAAGGGTGAAGAAAAGATCCAAGTTTGTTTTTGCCCCAAACGCGTTTGTCTTTGTCTTAATGAGCGGATGAAGAAATAAATTCTCGCGCTGATCTGATGATATCAATAAAGCGTTAGTCTGAGATTTCTGAGAAAAGGGTGTCCTGTCTTAATTAAAACAATCACTGGAAGAGATGTTGGTATTTTATAACAACCCTTCAGATACTATTAAATTCACAAAATATAGTAAATTACACTGCACCGTTACAAAATGTAGAATACCTACTGACCTACTGCATACACTTTACATGTTATATTCTTCATCTAGTACTATAAATAGGCCCAAACAGAAAGCACCATTATAAAATGTTAACCTAATGCATAGAGAAACTCACAAATGACATTTTGCCCTGTTATAGCCACTATTAAGTCATTTTCGCGCGTGCTCCTCTCATGCCTATATACAGATGACAGGCATTCCTTCAAAAATAGCTTTTAAATTCATTTCCCATTACCATATTTAGTGTTTTGGGTGTTGGCATTTTCGCAGCGGACTTCTTATTCGTGGTCGTTTGTCACTTTCAAGTCCACACAACCTGTATTCGTTTTAATGCACAAATTGTTGCTATTAATCACTAAGTTCTTGTTCTTGCCCGTTTAATTACGTTGCATCCACTCTGCATTTATGCACCGTCATCAACATTTTGGCTGGCATAATTTGTCTTATTACATCACTTAAGTCACTTTATGCACATATTACAAGCATTTAAACACGTTTGACATCAAACCCTCTCCAAACACAACTGACTTAAAACTGTCTTTAAAAGTCTTGGCTTGTTCTTGAAATCGGCGTTTTGGGCGCCAGCAAACCGGCAAAGTAGTAGCGCGAGAAATGCAATCAATGATGGGCGCGTGAGCGAGCAAATGAAACATGGACAAGAGAGTGAAGAACATTCCTGGGATAGCATCCCGCCGAGATTCGTCGCAAAATTTTGCATCCCTCCGAGATTCGTCGCAAAATTTTGCGACAATCGCACTATTGTCGCATTGCGACAATAAAAATTCAGTAGGAGTGTGTCGGATTCATGAACGCCAGTACTATTTTCATGACCTACTCGACCCGGAATCCGAATTCGACACATCTAAGACAGAGAGGTTTTGTTGCCAAATCTTTTAAAAGTTCCGGATTCCTTATTGTCACAGCACCATTACCTTAAAGTCGCACTATTGTCGCAATGCGACAAGAGCTGCAACCAATCTCGGCGGGATGTTCAAGCTTGAATCACGAAACCTCAGCTTGAACTTGCATAAGTATACATTCATTTATGAGGTAATTCCTAACAAGATCTTACAATTTTCAATGTAATCTTAAAGCTACATTGTCTCTAATGTAACGTCATTGTAAATTGCCTGTACAATTAAACCTAATAAGCCAGACTAACTGCATCACTGATAAGCTCTATCAGTCTAACAAGCAATACAAACATGTTAACTGAAATATTCATTGTGCTGACCACCACCATAACACACGTCCTGACCACTGAGCTCACACTCACCTACCATGACAATTATGTGGACAGGAACTTGACCTGCAATGACGGCTCCCCTGGTGGGTACTACTACCGCCCAGCCACTGGCCCTGAGAACAACACCTGGATCGTGGTCATGGAATCCGGTGGCTGGTGCTGGGATGAACCATCCTGCGTACAGCGTATGGAAGACCCTGCTAATGACCGTCTAATATCATCCACCAACTGGCCGCTGACCAGGGACCTTCAGGGTATCTTCAGCATGACAGGGACTGCATTTGAGCATGCACATCTGGTATTCCTGCCTTACTGCTCTAGTGATGCACACACGAGTTCTGGACAGACTTTGGACTTGCAGTACACTGATGGATCCAACGGCATGATACAGTTTAATGGCAAGACAATGTCCTTCACTGCTGTAGAGCTGCTCATTGGTATGAAACCAGATCAGACTGTGATCTTTGGAGGTCTCTCTGCTGGAGCTAGAGGTGCTATGGTGACTATAGACTATCTACAAGAGGAAGTCCTCCACCCATCTACGGAGGTCTTTGGATTCCTGGATTCTGGAGCGTACCAAGACCTTGAACCATACCCTACAGCCAGCCCAACCTTTGTCCCATTCTATACCCAATGTGAGGAAGCATTTAACCTGTTCAAACCACGGCTTAGTGATGCATGCATTGAAGCTTATCCTGGAACAGCTGATCAGTGGAAGTGTAACATGGGTCAGTACGC
>LR141320.1:0-12947 GCA_900659605.1 Tisbe holothuriae | reverse complement strand
TGAGCCACGGAACCTCGCTGTAGTAAAGCTGAGGCAGGAGTTCCAAACAAGATTCTCCTTTTTGCATGGCTGTATTACACTCACCTGAGCCATGCCTTTGTGTAACAAGCCGAGTGCTCACTCATTCAACATACAATGACTCAGTTTATACATTAGGCCTTGTTTGGAACTCTTAACTCAGCTCTACTTAAGCGAGGTTTCGAGGGTAATTTGCATGTTCCGCAGCGGTCGCAGATCTTTACGTAGTTTGTAGATATTTAGTTTCAATGACTGTAACATTAGATATAATTTTGGCCACTCTATCTCTCACACATCCAATTGAGCTCCATTATTCAGATTCGACTCTGTTCTCTGAGCGAGTTTCTTACAGCGCTCAGGTCATGACCAGCTTCAAAGTTGCCGCCTCCACTTGTTGCTGCCAGCCTTGCGCTGGTTCGTCGACTGCTTGAGCTATTCTGCTGCTGTTGTTCCGGTACTTTGCCGGCGCGCTTCAGGTTCACAATCTTGAGCGCGGACACCTTGGCGCGTTGGTATGCGCTGACTGTGTTTAGACCCAGAGACCTTTAACGTAATAAGAATGTGGTAAAGCACAGTGGTTATCAATTTAATTAAATCCTCACCTTAAGCAAATGTACTGAATGAGCAGACTCGTTCCCACCGCCAGCATTCGTATCCATGGCTCAGCATAGAGCTGCACGACCGCCCAGCACCCGCCCAGGGTGAGGCACATGACCGTGACTATGGAGGCCGTGAGGATCCACTGCTTGACCGTGAAGCCCTGCGCGAGGCTGAACTGAGATCCCTTCTCCACCTGGTACTCGGCGTTGCACACCTTGCATTGGAGCGCATCAGGGTTGTCCGCGCTCTGGAAATGGAAATAATTAGTTAGATATATAATTTGTTATATAGTTATGTACTTAAAAAATATGAAAAAAGGCACCTAGGCTTATTATTTTAGCATTCAGTGCCTTTTAAGTTTAATTTTACCCAACGGATATGGCCAAATAAAATTATTTAAAATATAAATTCCAACTTGTTAATGCATTCTATACAAGGTTCATCCATTTGAACTGCAAATATAATTTTCATCAGACCACTTGAATGTTTGTTTTTGGCCTAAATAACATTTGCCATCATTTAGTATTAAGAGGAAAAACCAGTTTTCAGCGAAAGGGAGGGTGAACAAAATGATTCTCTTTGCAAATATTTACGAGTAGCAAAATTTATATCTAAACGAAACTGGATCGAATCAGATCGTCCTAGTTTCAGCATTGACGATGGAGGAAATGCCAAAATAATAAAAGGCATATTGTATAATATTACCACTAAATATCCTTGATAGCAAATACTTTTATATGAATTCATAAGAAGAACAAGGTTTCAACATATCGGAATGCAAGTAGAGAATATAATCATAATATATCTTAACACTAATAATGTTTGCATACCTCCACAAGCCACCTCCTGAGACAGTCGTGATGAACCGCGCCGACGTCGCCCCTGCAGTTGCACGGGTTGATCATGGGACCGGCGTCGGTGCGATCCGGGTCGTAGCAGATCCAGCACTCGGGGCCACGACCGCTCTCGTCCTCTGGAACCACAGTGAGGTAATACATGGTCACTTAATTACTTAGTGCATTTTTTCACGTTATGTTTATATAATATGTTTTAAGCATCGTAGTAATGATGCAAGTTCCAGCACAATTCTCTAAGGTCACGTATTTATGAGCGGTTTATAAAACGCTGTTGGCAATAAACATGGTTTCCATGCAACATACTACTACAGGGCACTTATTAAAGTTATAGTAAAATACTAAAAGTGTACACTGTTTTCGAACGGCTGTTCTAAAGATTCATTAGACATTATTTCAACAGTATTAAGTTTCAATCATTTTTAAAATGTCTTAAAGTTAGATACACCATGAACTTTTAGCATGTGTTGATTAATTTTGTAAAAGTAACAATACTGCACTCTCTTATAAAACACCTTTTTGCCTCATAAACACAAAGAACAACCACCAGCTAGACGATGCTTCTGCTACTACTAAATATGCGCGCAAGTATCTGCGCCCGTCGTGCGTCGTCCACAGTCGCAAGTGCGGCACATAAGCCGCGTCAGGTTTTCTCCTTTCATTGTACTCTAGCAGCATTGAACGTATATGTAGTGCATGCTAGAGCAAGAATTCTCTCTCTCTTCCTGATTCTCTTTGTTTGTTGCTATGTGCTGCTGGCGAATATAAAAATCCCAGCTGAGATAGAAGGCGTCGTCGGTCAGGCAAGCTGCCGACGACAGAGAGCGGCAGTTGGGTGGCTTAATGGGTCTCGGTTGTTCCTCCTTTTTGCATCTGCTATGGTCATGCCCAAAGTTCATGATATGACTTTTCAGTTAGGCTCAAACGGGAATTGTTATCGTTGTATCTTGCACACTAGGGACTAGGGTTGTTTTATTCCGAGACCGGAATATGCTCATTAAAAATAATAAGGCTTTGTGTTTGTAGTTGTTAAGGACAATTGAAGACAAAAAATATGAACTCATTTGCTAATTTCATTACATGTACTATCACTCGCTTCTCGTACAAATCCGGTACTGGCCAAAGTCCAAAAACAACTCGTTTTGTCTTCTTGAAAGAAAGAGAATGAGAGGAAGCGAGAGAAGAGGCTAAAAACAATATCAAGCGTTCAAAAATAGGCTAGCACATTTAAAGCATTTTCTCTCATGATGACTGATTGAGTTGGACAGAGAGACGAAACGGGGACAGTCAATTATGATCAGTTAAACTTGTTGTTGTCGCTTCATGGCTGTGCAGAGTACGTATATATTGAGCATGTGCCCAATGTACTTTATCTCGAATGCCGATTTCTCTCCCTTTTTGCTAATCCGTGTGAAGCTGTTATGCCCGGGTTGTCTACAGAGCCTAATTTATGCCGAACCGGTTAAATCTGGATTATATTTTGACTTTTAGAGGCAATACTATGTAGTGACCATTGCATTAAAATACTCTAAGTCTTAACTGAAGCATAGAGCTCTGTAGACTGGTATTTAGCGGTCTATGGCTGAAGTATATGAATGTAACATTATCTCACCATCATCAGTGCTCTCCCCACACTGCCCACACTGCTCCTCCGCATTATTGCCCTTCTTATTATTGCCACTTCCCCCTCTGACGTCCCTGAGCGGCGGGATCTGATCAATGATCTTCTTCGGGTTGAGGATCCAGAGCTGCTCAGGCCGGATGCAGTTCCACAGCACGCACGGGAACCACAAGGCGACGCCGATCTCCACCGTCCGGAAGATGATATCGTGGGTGTTGCGGCTCGTCAGATCGACCCTGCAAGTCATAGAGTTACATAGAGACACTTTTAGGTCAATGTATCTTCGTACTTTGTCTTCCAGAATTTCTCCAACGTCTCCGAGAACAGAAACCCGACCGTGACGAACATCATGAGCGCCTGTGAGAGCAGCCCCAGCCTGGACTGGTGCAGCTGGGATGTGTTGATGGTGTGCAGGTCGTCCAGCTCGTTGGACGGCCGAGTCTTGTTGTTGTCGTCTGCGGATGCGGCGCGGTCAATGCCGTTCAGGGCATTCTTGCCGCCGACCTGACGAGGAAAAAGAAGGGATTATATACAGACGTGATGCGGCCGCGTTTTAAGACAATTCCCCCAATTTCATTGAGTCAATGAGACATGAACGAAGGAATGCACGGTCACTAAACATTCATGTTTCTCACATGGCAACAGAACACTTACGAGCAACGTCGCGTCCGCCTCCTCCTTCTCATTGGACCGCTGCCGCTGTATTTGCCGGTCCTCCGCTCCGAGGACGTCCCCCAGCAGCGGGCGGGAGTTCTGCCGCTTGACGATGGGCGCGCGGTTGGCCGAGTTGAGCACGCCGGTCACCTTGGGGATGGTGAAGCCACCGCGGACCTGGAGTGAGAAGACGAGAGACGAGACGGTGACAATAAAGCTCCCAGACGGCATTTGAGCTTACTTTATGGTTGTTTCTCATACTTTATGCTTACTTTATGCTAATAATTTTATGTGGTTTATAGTTATATTTACCTTGAAAAAGACCTCCACTCCGTAGATGAGGAAGAACACGACAACGACAAACATGAGCACGGCGTAGCATCCGTTGAATATGTGCGAGTAGAACTCCTGATCCTCGTGCTCGATCCACACGAGGAAGAGCTCGCTCACGAGCAGCGAGTACGTGATGACGTTGAAGGTGATGAAGCCGAGGAAGGACTTTGAGAGGAAGCGCGGCCGGTCCCAGCGGATCTCGCGGAGGTGGAAGACCTCGGCCCAGAAGCAGACGATGAGCGAGGCGCCCGTCAGGACGACCGGGTAGTACGCGCTCAGCAGGCTGATGGACCACTCGGTGCTCAGAGTCTGAAAGAATGATTCAATTAACACTTATTGCGTCTTATGTGTCATGCATAATAACGTATTTGCTCAGCTGTCTCGTCATCGGCCTTGAAATCTGATTAATTCATCATTTTCACTTACAGGTGCTGCGAAGTAGGCGCCCCGGAGGCACGCGGCAAGAAAGACGAGCAAGTAGAGGAGCTTCTGGGTGGTGATGCGACACGCTCGCAGGATGGAAGGGTGCTTCTTCATTCGGAGATACTCTGAAGTAAACAATCACACATTTATATGGGCTTAAAAAGGCCAATAATAGCCTATATTACCTGCGTGAATGCACATAACCAGCTGTATCAATGACGTGAGTGCAATCAGGAAGAATATGGACGCGAACGCGACGTGATACGCAAAGTTGATCTTCTCGCAGCTCTCGCCGTCAAACTGAATCTGACAGTGGCAGAAGCCGTCGACGCACACGCCGCGGCCGGAGCAGTTGGACAGGCACGTGTCGTCCACGGCCATCCCGCCGGGGTCGCTCGTCGCGTCCTCTGAGGCCGCGTCCATGGCGCCGAAGTAGAGCAGGCTGCGCTTCACGCGGCGGAGAAGCGCGTCCGATGTGAATATCGTCAGTGGGTTGTTGTAGTCAAACGTCTGGGTGTTGTCCGCGACCGGATCGCCTCGCATCGTGGGCTCCGGGTTCACGTTTGCATCACTGCTGCACTATGAAGTGTTCCGCTGTAATGATGATGATAACTGTTAGACGTGCACTGCGAAGGTAAAGAGAGGAGAAAATGATTGTGCAAACGCGCAGCAGTGACTGAGAAGAGCTGCCGCATACACACTGCTGTGTATAAAATGTGTTCATGATAAGGCGTTTTTAATGCTCGGAGAGGAAACAATGAGTGTGCGTGAATATGTGGGAGATTCTCACTTGAATAGTCTTGCAGCGGATGTAAATTCTGGAGAACAGTGAATGTACTCTGCTAACTCTACAGAAACTGCATTCTATTTGGCTTTTAGCTCTCCTGTCTCATATTAGATCAACTTACATGAGTCTGCTACCCTGTTCCAGGGTCAGATTACCAGCCTTTAGTTTTGCAACCCAGGACAGAATACGTCATATTCCGCTATATTATTTATTTCCGTCCTGGCAAAACTTTAAATGCTTGTTCGGCCCACTAAACACAAAAATGGACTGCGGAGAAAGAGCTGCTCGGTCTTTGTCAGTGCTTTCCAATGGCGTATAACGAAAGCATGGCTATAGTTCGGTGGGTGCTTTCTCTTTTTGTTCAGAAGAATGATTACAAACTGGCTGTCGGGCTGGCACGGACATTTGAACCTGATAGGTGCACTTGTCCTGGTAACAGTGAATGATTTTAATTTATGCATTTTTGCAAAAATGGACATGGTCAATTCTTCAATATTGAATAGCGATGAAGCTTGTCTAATAATAGATTATCCGGGCATTAAGTGCACATGCACTGAAATCGAATCCCAGATTAGAAACAGATTAAAGTTCATTAGGGACAAAGCCAGTTTTTCACATAATGTACCCAGCAATTTCTTGAACTTTGGAACTATAAAACAATAGAATCCTGCTGTAAATATTTACATTTGACTTATAATAATTTTTGCTCCCAGTGCGCACAGCTCCAAATCGATATCTTTGTACCGAGAGTAGCTGGCAAGGCCCCGTGCAGAGTGTGCTCTAATGCACCTCCAGTCGGGTTAAAAGCCCTTTGCGAGTGCAAGTGTACTCACGAGCTGAGTTCGTTTGCACTCGTAGCCTTGGTTGCTTCCAAAGAGGAAGTTAAGTTCGGAGGCACTCGGAGACTAGCTCGGAGGAGGCTAGGAGACTCCGAGGAGGAGATAGAGTTCACTCAGCAAGTAAAATTGTTACCAACGCTCTCATAAATGTTCCCTTAACATACAAGCGAAGGAGTTGAGAATGCCTCGTAGCGTGAAGTTCTAAATTCCAGTTCAGTACATTCATATTCATGGGTACAAAGTGCAACGAGTTTTATTGACATAACTCATTAAAACCTATTCAGAGGGACGTTGTTTCAGAATCCTATACGAGTGCTTTAGATTAGTTCACATGCACTTGTCAAAGAATTTCTGCTTACTTGACCCATAAAATATAATCCGTCTCTTAGTTTTTTTGCTTGATTAGTAATGTGAAATAAAAGATTAGTCTGGATAAGTTAAAAATATAACATTCCTACCATATAAAAATTATATTACTGTATATTACCTCTACATTCCATCTTTATTCTTAGCATGTTAGAATTTAGAGCATAACATATGTTGTATAATTGTCACTAGTGATGATGTAGTATTAGATTAGTGAAAAATATTCATA
The DNA here is from genome assembly GCA_900659605.1 of Tisbe holothuriae. Lineage (NCBI taxonomy): Eukaryota > Metazoa > Arthropoda > Copepoda > Harpacticoida > Tisbidae > Tisbe > Tisbe holothuriae. Next base: position 6,223 of record LR141320.1, on the reverse strand, counting down.
AGAAGTATATTTACTAACTAGCTTTGTGTATAATATTTACCAGTTTACCTTTATGCTTTATTTGTTAAATAAACTTTACAAAGCACATTAACTGTATGTCTTTCGACTGATTTCCAATGGATTACAAGTAGTTTACTACTAGTCGAATGCATAGAATGCAATTAAAGAATGTTGAACACCGAACACGTAGAATTATTTTTACCTTAAAGGCCCTGTGGTAACATAGCTGTTTCTTCACTTCACAGTAGATTGAAGTCACACATCACAAGCATTACTGCACAACATTAAATGTCTAAACAGAGCACACCACTGTTAATTTAAATGCACAAATTCAACTATAACATTATTACATACATTAACCACTCACACAATGCATTTCTAAAACTTTAAAAGGGCAATCTCGTTTCAAGGATTTTAACCGCATTCACTACAGTAATGTTTTTATTGCGATAACAAAGGATTGAAAAAGTTAAGGGGTGGAAGGGAAGTACATTGGATTTGCAGCCAAATAATATTTTAAACTTTTAAGGAAGTACATATGTGCATAGTATCATTAAAGCTGTCTTTGTATAGTGAATTAGTCATACGCAATTTAAAGAATATTGAGCACTAAACACGTACACCTGTCCTCAAGTTGCTTGATAAAGCGAAGAAATAATTTTATTGCTTTAAGAGATTGTCAGCGCTAGTTTAAATCCTGACGTCTGCTGTCAAAAGGCATGAAGTTGTCGATGATGAATCATAAGAGATCGGCCGGCTGGGAATGCCGCTGGAGAGGGAGAAGCTGAGCGTTTTTAAAAGAGCGCGCTCGTAGTCAGAAGTAAAGCATATATTATTGAAAGTTTTGTGTAGTAAATTTAATTAACTTATGTTTTAAAAGTTACACACAATTATTCCGTTTAATGAAATAAATTTTAATACGTTACAACTAAATCGACTCACAAGGAAGCTAACTTAACAATGTTGAACTGCCAAGGTAGAAGGTGTATCTAGAATAACCTTGATATTTTACATTATTGTACACCTATTACTGACATGCTATATTTATTTATTAATATCTAGCTCTTACACAGGGCTCATAAAGACTCTTTGAAATACTTTTTTGGGTCTTTTTATTGCTCCCATGACTGTTCTCGTTCCTCGCCCTCCTCCCTTTTCTCTTTTTCTCTCGCACTCCGCCCGCCAATTTCGGTCCGTTTTCAAAACCGTTCAAAACAAGATCCGCAGCTCAGCTGGCTTTTTCCAGTAATCCAGTTTTTCTTCAGTGGCGTGAACGGACAAGAAGAAGAAGAAGGGGATCCTCCGATTTAAGTGATTTATTAAGTGATTGCACCGCCTCTGCTCCATGATGAACCTGGCCTCGTTCCTCAGGGACCCCAATGCGGCACCGTCGCCAAGGCCAAACCAGTCCGAGGACAGCAAGACAACAAGGTATCTAGATCGGACACGCCCACGCAGCCAAAAGTACACTTTAATACATGATTGACACTCTTTTTGTCTTAGGTTTGGTCGTCGTGGTCTCAAGAGTCTCGTTCCGTCGGACCGCGGACTGCTCGGACTCCGCCGGGAACAGGCCAAGAACAAGCGGGACCAGAAGGACCGGGTCAGGAATAAGGCCAGGATTGGGCTCATGGAACAGGACGAGGACGACGACCTCGATGACACCATCGAGCAGGAGGAGAAGGCCAAGGCCAGCAAGGTCAACAGCAAGGCCAAGAAGGGGCCCAAGACCGAAGAGGAGAAGCGGCAGGAACGTCTGGCAAGACTGAGGGAGTTTCGGGAGTCGCGTCTGCAGCAGAAGCAGGCTGAGCAGAAGTCAGCCAAGCCCGCCTTCAGGGTGGGCACCTATAAACTGGATCCCAGCCTGCCTCGCGACAAGTTTGCCATGGAGGCCAAAGGGCGCAGTGCCCAGAAGAAGATCGTCAACCAGGAGCTGGCCTTTAGGCAGAGACACCCGGTGAAGCCAGCCGGGAAGGTGGAGAAGAAGGCAAAGGTGGTCAAGAAGCCGCCGCCGCCTGTCAAGAGGAACATCTTCCTGCCCAAGGCAGCTGAAACGACAACGAGGCCCAGGCAGCCGCTGACCAGGCCCACTGCTGCCTTCCAGGCAAAACAGGTCACAAAGGCAGCAAAGAAGGCTTCTCCGGCTAAGAAGGCTGCTCCTGCAAGGCCAACTAGGGCTGCAAAGAGACCTTCTCCAGTCAAGAAGGCCCCCAGGAAGAGGAGGAGTGCCACCCCGGTGAGGCAGCAGCCTGATGAGCAGCCTGTCCAGCAGATCACCCCTGAGAAGCAGCCAGAGCCGGCGGCTCCCGAAAACCTCTCCCCGCTGCTATTTGATGACGACCCGGTTGAGGTGCCAGCAGAGCCCGCTCAGAAGAAGCCGAGGAAGTCGGTGCGCATCGCTCCCATGGTGGAGATTCAGGAGGAGGAGGAGGAACAGGACGAACAGGCAGAGGAGCCGAAGGGCGAGAAAGAAAAGAGGAGAAGGTCGAGAAGGTCCGTCAGAGTCGCCAACATTCTCATGGAGCCAGAAGAAGGCGAAGAGGAGACCATGGAAGAGGAGCAGCCACAGGCCACCACCACTCGCCCTCTGCCGTTTGCCAAGCCCACCCCAGCTAAGAAAGTCCGCCGCTCCTCTCGCCTGGCGGCTACCGAGGTCTCCCCGCCCAAGTACGGCTCATCCTGCGGCCGCTCCTCGGCCAGACGTAAGCGTCGTCAGAGCCGGGTCAAGAAGCCGAGCACGCCGTTCCCGAAGGCTGCCGTTGACGACGAGGAGGAGGAGGAGGAAGAGGATGCCGCGACCTCCCTCACCCCGTTCATGAGCTCCATGGCGGTGTCCCGGTCCGCGAGCCCGCCGCTGCCAGATGCCGCTCCTGGCACGCCCCTTGCTCCGTTCAGGCCCTCTTCTGGGGACGCTGATGTGCCCAAGGCCGGGTTCAACTTTGCAGAGACTGTTGGCGCGTTCAGGTTCTCTGCCACGCCCACTGCGACCGTGGACGCGGAGGGGTTTAAGACACCGGGGGCGAGTATGAGCGCCAGAGCGAGGTAAATAAAGTACCTCTTACCCCTGACGCCGGTCTAACTTTGAATTTCTTCTCTTCCAGTCGCCAGCGTAAGCGCAGTTCTCTCCTCCCCGAGACCATCCTGCGCACGCCCCAGACCCAGATCCTGCTCCTGCCCCGCGGCTCTTCCAGCTCGAGGCGTCGGCGCGAGAAGGGACGCGACCCGTTTGGAGGATTCCTGCCCGATCTCGATGGACTGCCTGATGTGGCCGATTCGCCTCTGCATGGAATCATCAAGTAAGTTGATTTTATGAGTTGGAAAAAGCTTGCGATCTGGATAAATAACCATTCAACTGAGTACGGATTGTGCAGCTGAATAATCTTTTAACCTCGGCAATATTTAAATTTATATTTGTAAAGTGAAATATACCTTCAACGCTAATAACTGGAATAAATAATGAACATCACAGCGAATCAAGTTGACACTGACTCGTTTATGTTAGATATCTATACCTCCTGCCCCAGTACAGCACCTAGTTTATGTAAATGAATTATAATGCATAATGTAATGCAGTATATACTAGTATTGATATTACTTCTTTAAATTGAGCAGACATTGCAACATAAAAGGAATTCTATTCCATGCAATATACTACAGAATAGGTGCTGTACTGGGGGTATAGATATCTACTACAGAATATAAGAGTGTATTCAATAATATTTAAGTATATTATTCAAATTCAAATCCTTCCGAGTTTTAATTATTCTCCTTTTCCCATGGCCCTTTCCTTCCTCATTTTTGCCGTGTTTTCCTCCCGCGAATATTTTGACTAATCTTCCGACGCATTTTTCAGAAAGAACGTCCTCGCCGGCAAGGAGAATCCTCTGGAGGGCGTGGCTTCGACATCTTCAGGCTCAGTGGGCGTGACAGCGAGCAACAAGAAGAAGCGAGTGTCCATCGCGACCGGGATCCTCGTCGACTTCAGCACCAACAACGACGACGAAGAGGAAGAAGCAGCTCCTTCTCATCAACAGACGCCACGAAAGCTCGTGTTTGACGATATCAACGAAGAGGACGAAGACAAGACAGGTAAGGGAGACAAGAGCCAGTATGGCGTCTGTGCGGTGTTAACAGTAAAAGTAGCCCTTTACAGTAATTCCTCAACAAGCGAAATATAGCCCTGTATTTGAGAATAAAGTAACCTCTTTGAATGCACAAGTTATTAGTTAATTTTAATCTAGCTTATGTAAGTCGACATGACTAGTTTAAATATGATCTTCCTTCCAGATATGACGACCGCCCCCGAGGAAGAGAAGTCCGCGGCCACGTTCCGTCGCATGCACGCGACAGAGACCGCGCGGATGACCATCGTCTGCGACGAGTGGGACCGCGAGCTGGTGGCATTAGAGGCCGCGGGGGAGCTGTCCGAAGAGTTGCTCGGACAGATCAGGACGACGATCGGCCAGGGTCGGCTGCTCATGAACAGAAAGGGTCGGTTTGAACAGTTTAGAGGGCTGGTGGATAACTGCGAACATGGGACCGGGGACAAGCCGACCACCGTCATGGACCTACAGGTAAGAGGTAACTGTTGAAAGTCTATGGATTGGTGTATAATCAAGTTTTTTCAGGGATTCTGGGACATGGTCTACTTCCAAGTTGAAGACGTGGACCGACAGTTTGCAGAGCTGACCGAGCTCAAATCCAACGGCTGGAAGGCCGTCCCCACAGCCATCACCCTCACCGCACCCACACCCCCGCGCAAGGTCAAGAAACCCGCATCCAAGGTCACCAAGGCCAAGAACAAGACCCCGGCAAAGGCGTCCAGCTCACTTCGGGAGCTCATGTTGGCAAAGCGGCGGGAGATGAAGGAGAACAAGACCGTTCCTGAGCCCGTCAAGGTGAACACGCCCGTGGCGAGCAAATCCCCTCTGATGGCCGTGAATAAGGACACTGCTGAGCGCGTGTTTGAGGGCGGATTCTTCTCGGTGCGCAGCCCGCTGAGGAAGGTCACGCCCAAGAGTGCGACCAAGCCGGCGGCGCCCATGGAGGAGGGAGTGGCGACGACAGATGCAGCGGAGAAGCTGGTCATGGAATAGCTCAATGCACAGATATTTGTATGATTTTCGACCATTGTAGACCGTTTGAAAAGTTATGCGTTTTGACCTTTTTCGCGCTTTCTGGAAAAAAATTGACGCCATATATCTGATTTATAATGCATTAAGAAAGATTTGTGTATTTTGATGTGTGCTCTGTAGATGATATAATAGATTTAAAATAAAGATAGTATGTGAAACTTTAAAAGAGATCGGGCCCTCGCCTGATTCAGATTGGCCTTGATCTTTCATCGTCGGCTCCTAGGTGCTAGAATATTTTTTGCTGGAACATTTCCCAGCAGCTACTTCCCAAGTAGAGCATAGTCGAGTATAGGTGGGGAGGAAAACTCCCTCTCTGAAGCGGACGTCTTCTGTCCGATCGTCCGATTTCGGGAGACCCAACTAGCTGAGTCGCAACTATTAAAAATCTTAAAGCTTTTCCTTAGCGTCTTAGCGTTAATGAAGTGACTGAAGTCCTTAACACTGGTTTCAGCCCATGAGAGTATTTGGGCCTAAGTACTTCCTTTGGCTCAATGGAAGACCTTTCAGATTTTTAATAGTTAAAGACTGTTGAGAGATTTGCCATTCCAATTACCTCATATTTGTAGTGTGAAAATCATTTGCTCGGAATTTGTAGAAGGTAACCGCTTGGTTCTAGTTACAAGATTAAGGCGTGAAAATTGAGGGTAGAACTCTAGAGAAGACAAGACGCTATTGCAACAGTGTTTAATCATAATGAAGTGCACAAGAGAACTATATCCTGTTGTATCCTTATTTTATTCTTAGGCATAAAATTGGTTTTTGTCAACACATCGTAGCGCTCGTATACATATAAAATAGTAATCAAACGATCGAGCATTCTCAGTCCATCGTTCATGGATTCTAAAATTCATAATTTTCCGTCTCAACTTAGAACTGAGCACTACCGAATGCCTCTACTCGTTCTTGGTGGATTCCCGTTCCTCGTCTCCAGTCTCCTCCTTGTCGCCTCCCGACGCCTTGCCGCCTCCAGTCTCCTCCTTGGAGCAAGTCTCTTCTTTGGATGCGGTCTCTTCCTTGGAGCCGGTCTCCTCCTTGGAGCCGGTCTCCTCCTTGGAGCCGGTCTCCTCCTTGGAGCCGGTCTCCTCCTT
>LR141319.1:0-12957 GCA_900659605.1 Tisbe holothuriae | reverse complement strand
AATACCAAATTGAACGGGTCCGGTTCCTTGATAGAGAATTCAGTTTATTAGGGATATGCTGATCCGGGCCCAGATATCATAGGATCCTCATCAAGACTTTTTGCTTAGTAAAACTGAACATCGGAAGAGGTTCTGGACTAATCTGGAGACACTTATTTGACTGATTCGGGGCTCCTACATCATGTCAGCAGGATCAGGTACCTCTCATTCCTCCTTGACACGTATAGAATTAGATGCAACCTAGTCCATTAACTATATGTAGCTATTTTGGCGTCGTGTTAATTAATCGTAGACATTCCCATAGCTATTGCTTGACTGTAGCTCATTGGATCCGTCTAGTATCCGGGCCCTTGTCTTCAATTTATTCTGATCTATCATTTGAGCTACCTGACTGGAGCAGAGGGTGATGATTGGAAATGGTACAAGTGAGGCATTGTAATGGTGAGATTCAACCATGGTTGTGATCGGCGACTTGTTCCACTCTGTCACGGCATCACTCAGCAAGACGGAGCCCCAGATTATAGACACGGCAACTGCAACAAAATAGTCATCATGTAATTATTTGCTTTGCTTAAATCTTACCAACTGTCAACCATATGATTTCATCGGCACGGTGTCTGGCTCCGTCAAAAAGATATGCCAAACCGTGGATGCCAGTTATACCGCAAAAGTTTTTAAGGCTCGTTTTAGGTGACATACTTTGAATGTGACTTGATAGGAAATAGGTAGATTGTACTGTAGGGTGAAAGAGCTACGAATTAGTGAAACAAATAATCAATATTCAAATTGACTCACTTTGATGGTGATATAGCTAATAGCCCAATTTAAGTTAACCTCCAAGTGTTGCACTCTATTTGTTATCAAATGTAGTTTATCCCATTCGGAGGAGAGCTTAATTTTTAATTAAAATTTTAGATTGCATGTCAAACTAAGGCCAAATCGATTGTATTCTAAATTCGTACGGAACTGTTTTGACTAGTTTTGAACATATCCTTATACTTGTATATTATCAAAACATGTAAAGCGTCTTTAACCGCAGAAATCAGTTTTACGGACCGTTTTAAATCTATCAATTAAATATGTTCCAAATAAAATACATTTTCTTTTCGAATAAGTCTTGTAAAATGGTCTAAACGTTTTCAATTATTTCTTTCAATAAAGTGTAACATTTCAATGATTATGCAATCATTAACATCAATTTTGAAACCCTATCTAGGCCCAACTGAACAGAGTATAAGCATATTATGAAAGGCCTAGATGATGTCACTATCATTTATGTTATCTCTTAAGGCCGTTCAGGCAATCGTTGACTCTGCTTAGAATCCTCACAAGGATTTAAAATCCCAAGAGGAACCATGTCCAGAAGAACGTTAATTCTTGCGCTAAGTTTAAGTGCCGTCAGTGCAGTAGGTATTACAATGGCGTATTACTATTAACTTTATGTAGTCCGTAATAAAAATGACACGATTCCAGTCCTCCGTGACTCCAACCTTGGCGACTACTCCACCGCAGCCATTGCAGTGGACGGAAATGACTGTGCCAAAATTGGAATGTAAGATTGAATTAAAGAGTCATATTTGCACATTGTATATGCGCCTTGTTAACCTGCAGGGATGTCATCCGTCGTGGCGGATACGCTGCCGATGCTGCCATCGCCGGCATGCTCTGCAATGGCCTTTACAACGCGCAGAGCATGGGCTTGGGCGGCGGCTTTGTCATGACCATCTACCAGAGGGACACCCAGACCGCAGATTCGGTTGTTGCCAGAGAGATGGCGCCGTCCTATGCTTCCGAGGATATGTTTGAGGATAATCCATTTGGGTCTCAGGAGGGTAAATTAAAACTATAGGGAGTAGCTCAAGTATCTAAATAGGCTAATATTAATTGTGTTAAGGTCCATTCGCCATGGGTATTCCAGGAGAGATTAAAGGGTATTGGGAGTTGAAGGAAAAGTATGGCAATCCGGATATCACTTGGTCCAGCTTGTTCCAGCCTGCTATTGACATGTGCAGGTAAAGAAATTGTAGACATATACCATCCTAGTAATAAATATTAAGTCCAATGGGATGTTAGGAATGGAATCTACGTCGATTTTTCGCTGGCTGGGGCCTTCCAGAGCAAAAGGGATGAGATCATGAATGATCCGGGAATGAGGTAAGCAATTAGAATTCAGCAACATGACCTGGTATACAGTATATGCGGTGTGTTATAAAATAGTGAGGTGTTCATTGACCCTGAGACCGGAGACGTCTGGCAAGAAGGTGACTATCACACCAGAGATAATCTTGCGGATACTCTGGAGAGGATTGCCAATAATGGAGGTGACGAATTCTACTTTGGAAGGACTGCTGTAGATCTGGTTGCAGACTTGCAGGCATTTGGAGGTGCCATGACTGTGGAGGATTTTAACAGTTACTAGTTGAGTCTTGACATATTATTTGAACATACAATATCAGCAATTTAATATTACAGCACTGCCTGGGGAGACCCAATCACAATTGATATTGGCACTGGATACACTCTGTATGGTGTGCCACCACCCGCCAGTGGTGTCATTATGGGCTACATTATGAACATAATGCAGAATTACAACATTGTCCCAGAGGATGGTGATGAGCCAGTGTTCTACCAGCGGATTGTAGAATCTTTTAAGTGGGCCTATGGAGAGAGGTCCAAGATGGGTGATCCGGCAGATCCAGATATTACTGATCTGATCAATGAGCTTGTTGCCAACCTGTCTTCCACTTCTTTTGCATACAACACATTCACAAAAATTGATGACTTCTCAACTGAAACTGATCCAGCATACTATGGAGGGGACTATGCAATTACAGAAGATCATGGCACCGCCCACCTGTCTGTAATAGACCCTTTTGGAAATGCAGTATCTATGACAAGTACCATTAACCTCTTGTAAAGAAGCACATTATTTTCATAAGGTTTTCATTACATAATGTATGATTATTTACAGCTTTGGCAGCAAGTTCATGTCTCCCACTACTGGCATCATCCTCAATGATGAGATGGATGATTTCTCATACCCAGGACAGGATAACTACTTTGGAGTTGCACCTTCAGTTAACAACTACCCCAAGCCTGGCAAGCGTCCACTCAGCTCCATGTCTCCCACAATAGTTGTGGACTCAAATGGGGATGTCAGAAGCATCATTGGGGCTGCAGGCGGAACTAAGATCACAACAGCTACACCTTTGGTCTGTACACCATATTTGGCATTATAAGAACATGTCCTTATATTAGTAATACTTGTTCAGGCTCTGGTCCGCAATATTTGGCAAGGCTTTGACATCAAGCAGTCCATTGACATGCCCCGTGTCTACCACCAGCTTGTTCCAATGACTGTTAGCCATGAATATGACCAGAGACAGGTATGAAGAGTGTAATATTATATGAACGTAAAAAGTTCACATGTTTTCAGGACGTTCTGGACTACCTCGTGAGTGTTGGTCACAATCTCACCGATATTGGAACCAGTGCTGACATCTGTGGCATTGATGTCAACCCTGATGGACATATCTATGCAAATGCAGATAAAAGAAAGAATGGAGGCGTGGATGGGTTCTAACTGGGTTGATATGTTCTAAAACTCAAGAATACAATCTTTGAGATAAACAATATTATGCGTTTTAATTTTTAGTCCAATCAAAAGACATAACATTAAAATAAACATAAACACAATAATATTTTTATCTCTGCCGGACTCTTCAATAAGTGACGGAATAATCATATCATATTTTTTGCACTTGGACTATACAATCATGTCGTTAAATGAACTTCTTCTTATGCTCATCGGTGTCTCATTGTGTGGCGAAGGTAATCTGGCATTTTTCGTGAGTTAATGCAGGTTATATACAATTGATTCCTTGCGCAGCTTTTTGCGACTCCAATCTTGGAATCTTTTCCTCAGCCGCTATTGCAGTAGATGGCGAACCTTGTGCCAAAATCGGGATGTAAGTCGTTTCCCTTACTATGTTCCAACTGCGCTAATAATCCCTTAAACAGGGATGTCATTCGTCAAGGTGGCTTTGCCATGGACGCTACCATAGCAGCAATGCTATGTAATGGGCTATACAACATACACAGTATTGGACTGGGCGGGGGATTTGTCATGACCATCTACAAACAGGACACTCAAACTGCAGAAGCATTAATTGCAAGAGAAATGGCTCCCTCCTATGCTTCAGAGGATATGTTTGACGATGATCCAAGTGGCTCAGAAAAAGGCATGTCCAATGGTATAAGATAACACCTTATAAATCTAATCACGAATAGGACCAATGTCCATGGCGGTCCCTGGACAGGTCAAAGGATACTGGGAAGCTAAGCAAAAGTACGGAAACCCAGATATATCTTGGGCTAGTCTGTTTCAGCCGGCAATTGATATGTGCAGGTAATTCAAATAAGATAGATATTGTTATTAAGGCCGTTTGGGTACTTGGAAAATGCCCGATTAGCCACCCTACAGACTCGTCCATTGACGAATTCAAGTATTTAATTAAATATAAAAAAAGAACTGTAAAACAATCTTCAATAGGGTCTCCTCTAGAGGTGTCATTTCATTTCCGGAAATGATTTTTTTCGGAAACGGAAATGACAGCCCTCATTTCCGGAAATTCCGGAATTCCGCAGTACATAGGGCTTTTACTAACCAAACAAAGCCATTTTCAAACTAAGATGAGCCTAAATTGGGTGCAAATTAGCTTGAAAGAAATCTTGGGTAAAAGAAACTGTCAAGAAAAGAGCTATAATGGGTCTTATGAATTGAAATTGATGTAAAATGTATAAGAGATGAAACACAGGATGTGCACTTTGTTATAATTCTTTAATTAACCTGCTATTGTATTAGAACCCCATTGCAGAGAGAAAAGGTGTCTTTAAAAGGTTGTTGTTGTTGACATTTTAACATTCTGGTAATGCATTATTCTGATTCAATTTGGCTGAATTGCCAATATATTTTCCGTCAGTAGTTAACCCATCAGGTCCACAGGTTGATATTTGAAAATAAAATTTACTTTTATAAGTTTGTTAATCAATAACTTGCATATTAAAGTGAAAACAAATATTTTAGGTAAAAATGTGTGCTTATCATCCTTAGCTAAATCTAAAATTTCGGAAATACTTACTTTTCTCCAATTTTACTGGTTTATCTTTGTAAAATCTAAAGTACAGTAGTAAAATCCTTATGTACTGCGGAATTCCGGAAATGGAAATTTCATTTCCGGAAATGGTTTTGGCATCTCATTTCTGGATTTCCGGAATTCCGGAATTCCGATTTACACCTCTAGTCTCCTCAGTCTCGATTCATTGATACTCGACTTAAAAGGCAGAATAAACAACCAGGACTTGATTGGTCCTCCGGGACCCGAACGCACATAATCGTTATTTTACCCAAAAATGCTACTCTACATATTGTTAGAAACGGCGTCTACGTAGACTTTTCGTTAGCTGGGGCTTTGGATACAAACAAAGAAGACATTTTCAACGATCCTGGATTGAGGTCTGGATTCCGAAAGATTATTCAGCTAAGATGATTAATTATAACACGTGCTATAGTCATGTCTTTGTCAACCCGGACACCAACGATGTGTTGCAAGAGGGGGATTACTTCACCATGGATATGTTTGCCAACACTCTGGAGAGGATTGCCAACAACGGCAGTGATGAGTTCTACTTTGGACAGACAGCTGTGGATCTTGTCACAGATTTGCACAACTATGGAAGCCCAATGAGTCTGGCTGATTTGGCAAATTACAGGTTTAGTTATGATTCATATTAGTATCTAATAAAGTTAATGTAATGCATTTTTTTAAATAAGTGTACAAATGCGCATTATACGTAGTTCAGAGAATACATTTAATATTCAAATGTAGATGTAATGTAACTGTGTTTCAATTACCTTAATTTTCAGGACTTCCTGGGTGGACCCAATTGGCATAAACATTGGCAATGACTACACTTTATACGGCACTCCTCCCCCTGCCAATGGAATAATAATGGGCTACATCATGAACATCATGCAAAACTACAACATTGTTCCTGAGGATGGTGATGAACCAGTGTTTTACCAGCGCATAGTAGAATCATTCAAATGGGCCTTTGGGGAGAGATCAAAGTTGGGCGACCCTGCTGATCCAGATATCACAGATATTGTCAATGAAGTTGTTGCTAATTTGTCCTCAACTTTGTTTGCTTACAACACTTTTACAAAGATAGAAGATTTCTCTACAGTCACAGACCCATCCTACTATGGTGGGGACTATGTTACTCAGCTGAATCATGGCACCGCTCACCTGTCTGTTATTGATACCAATGGAGATGCAGTCTCAGTTACCAGCACAATAAATCATGCGTAAATTTCCATTCAAACTTTCTAGTAATTCTCTTATACACCTTACATATGCTTTCCTGTATAGCTTTGGTGGCAAGTTCATGTCTCCCAGTACCGGCATCATTCTTAACAATCAGATGGACGACTTTTCCTACCCAGGCCAGGATAATCACTTTGACATTCCCCCATCAGTGTATAACTATCCTAAGCCTGGCAAGAGACCTCTCAGTTCCATGTCCCCAACCATAGTAGTGGACCAGAATGGTGATGTCAGGAGCATCATAGGAGCTGCTGGTGGGACAAAAATTCCAACCACAACTGCATTGGTAACAATTATATTTATAAGTACGTACATTTAGAATGCACCAATTCTTAGGTCCTTGCAAGAAACATTTGGCAAGGCTTTGACATCAAGCAGTCCATTGACATGCCTCGTGTCTATCATCAACTCATTCCCATGACCGTCAGTCATGAGTCTGATCAGAGAAAGGTATGTCATGACAATATTGTCTATTCTGTGTTCTAAAATATTTCGTTTAGGATGTCTTGGACTATCTAGTCAGTGTCGGCCACAATCTTACTGACATTGGCAGCAGAGCAAACCTCTGTGGCATTGACGTCAATCCAGATGGGAATATCTATGCAAATGCAGATAAGAGAAAGAATGGAGGAGTCGATGGATTCTAAATCACATCAGGACAAGTCATTTAGAATTCAAAGACAAAAACCAAAACCAACATGTTATGTGATAAATACACGTATTTTATTGCTGATTAACTTGAATTCAGCAAGTGATTTAATGAAACTATGATATATAGAATCACGATTTTATTATTGGTACGGTCCGCAATAACCATATTTCGTTGTGTCTATTCTGCATTAGGCCCCTTGGCCCATGGAAACTCCCTTTTTTGAGCAATTGACTTGCTAACGTCTTTTGGCACACACAGGCAAACATACACCAGTAAGGCCCTTCGCTCTGCCTTCTTTGACGCCTACGTACGCGCCACATGGTCGTGTCATGCACCAGCCGGCCGCAGTGCCGCGCGCACACGAAGAAGCCAAGAAACGCGCGTAAACATGAACCGAAGAAGAAGAAAGAAGAGAAGCGGTTTTTTGCCTGAGACTTCCTTCCTTCCTTCCCTAGTTGTGGATGTCAGCTCGTCCCGAAGACATCGGTGTCTATGATGTGACATTTGCACCCAAGTCTTTCTTCTTCTTTCTCTGGCGTATCCTGTGAAAGTTTCGTTATTTCCTTGAAGAGGCCCGTTAAATAAAACAATATGTGCGAGCGTGTCATACGGTGAAATAGAAGGAGGAAGTTGGGAAGAAGAAGACGAAGTAGAAAGTGGTCTTATCGCGAATAGAGACGTTTTTCGTTGAATATTATGACGACAGTCGGTGTAAATAACGCTCCTGTTTTTGTGATGCATGATGGGATCGGAAGAAAGGAAGAAGACCTGAGAGAGATGTTCATCTCTGTGTGTAATCCAAGCTGGCTGAGGAAACGGAGCAACATATGACAGAGGTTTCTTTTGTTTACTGTTGCCTCCGTTGGACCAAATTCACCGTTGCTTGGACGACAGGATTTAGGTAGGATTTTGCTTTTAAATGTCCGTATATATTTGTATGCAAAGAAGCGGGTTTAAAGTAATATCTGGACAGATTTATGGCAAAAGCTTGGATACACACATTGGTACGACGTGCAGTTGTTTTATAGTGAACGCTGTAAGGGCAATAAAATAGAGAAAATATGACTCGGTTTGATACCATAAGAGGACAGTGGGTCACACACAACCGTTATATGATGTCCAATTTTGTACAAGGACAAGAAAACATAATTTGATTCGGACCTCAAACGACCTTTTTTAAGACTTTTTGTTCTTTAATCTTTATCATTCTTCAAAGGAAAAAAGAGGTTTATTCAAATCGTAAAGCCCTTCCCTCTCATATTTGACAGACTCTTTAAACGCTCAGAGGAGATTCATCAAAGTTGCATGACTTCTCGGATGATACAACCGAATGTAGGTGAAGGACGTTCATGTGTATTGGCCTTTATAAAGGGATATTAAAGGCCAATGAAGGCTGTGGTTGGCCTTGTAAATTGTTTGTAGACACGCGAGTAGTGAAATATTATTATCGGTGTCTGTATCTAGTGCAAACATGAAGTAGTACAATTTGTTAAGGGCATATAAAACACTATATATTGGTCCCCTGTTGCACAAAACAATGTAACATATATCATGCAGTGGGATTTGAACTTCTTTGAATGTATGCCAAGGCTGTGTGAAGAAGAAAATCGATGATGGTGTTTACATGTTTATGTGGCCAAGAGTTGACTTTTAGAGAAGGGGTCAAAGATGATAAAGTTAAGATGTGTTCAAACATAAATTTATTTGAGGAAGGGTTCAAACGTTAAAGAGTGAATGAGGTTAATCACACATTGATAAAAGAGGCCTCAAATTGAGGTCAACACTTTCAAAACTACCTCGTAATGTTTGCATAGTTTAACCGCTAAAGTTTTTGGAGTGACTTTCAGTTTCTTCTGTGCCACGCACGTGTTTCGAGAGTGTGCAATTATTGTGCAAAATCTTCAGATCGCTTTGTATCAGTGGGACATTATTTGGAACGTGCATGCAGTTGAGGGCTGATTTTTGCTCATCCATTGTATATTATGCACGTTGCATATGTTGAACACTGAACAGCAACCCTGAGTGACGCAAAGAGTTACTTGCGAAAGTCCATCATTGTATGAATTTCAAGTCATCGTCAAAGGATTCTGTTCGTTTTAAAAACGTGAGACAAAGGATTGGAATTTAGTGTAAAGAGCATTCATTTACATTCATTATTCGTCGAAATGTCATAACACATCTCTTTTCAATTTATATGCAATACCTGAGACGACGAGACCGGGAACAAAGATGAATTCGGCCGTGAAGAAGTTCATCAATATTGTGTAAACGGTAGTTGCTAGTGAGCAGTACGTTATTAAAATGTGGGTCGTCCTTGGGCTGGAGATGCCCTTGCGCATTAATGACCAGAGTTAAGGTCGATATACACGGAATTAATTCCCACTGTCAAGGGAGCAACACATCAAGGTTAAGTTCACAACACCTTGTTAAAGTTTTCCCCCCGTTTTTTTCACACCATCTTCTTCGTCTTCTTCTTCTTCTTCCTGTCTCAGCATCTTGAATGAGAAGCTGCATCGGGTGAAAAACATTGCTTAATACCGTTCTCTGTACCCCACATTGCGGTATATATTACCTGGAAAAGGAAATCATGCTCCTCAAGGCATGCCCGAGCTCCATGCAAAAGCTTATGGAAGCAAGGTCGAGGCCGAATGAAACCCATCTTCTGCTTTAGAAGAAGCAGCGGAAACGCACCAAAGCTGAAATCTTCTTTTGTTGTTGCTCTTCGTCCGAATGAATAGATGCAGCATGTAATTGAAGACGGAGAAGTTATCTGCATGAGCTGCTAATAATGGCGCCTTCAAGGTCGCTCTGACACGCAAAACGTCTTCTATTACCCGTAATAAAAAGGATCTGGCTGGCACATCTTCGAATGTGTGTTTTAAACCCTTTTTTGTTCGTCCTTAAACTATATTTCATGGTTGGCCCCAAAAACTTGGGCATTAAAGGTCAAGGTTTGGAGTTTGAACGGGCAATAATGAGACGGGGACAAATTGAAGTTTGAGTTGATTAATGGGATGGAGACTTTTTAGAAATGCTCTAAAGTGAATAGAATCCTTTCTTAAAATAGTGCATATGAAAGCCTCTCCTGTCCTAATAACACCAATGAATAGCCTGGCTCTTATATTTGAGCAGTGCAAACTTTGAAAATCCATGTCACCCTGCGGCATATTCTTTAATATCAGACTCCCGTGACCTCAAATAATCAAGACGCTGTGTTTATATTATTCATGTTTTTGCGGTGGTCTCGAGAGGGAAATTATTCACCGTTATCCGACCATGTGTGTTTGGGATTATTTTCCCTCTCAAGGATTCTGCATTCAGATAAGAAAGTGCATTGATTGAATGGAAGATTTTCACATGACATTTCAGGACAACATTTTAATGCCGCAATTCCATATTAAAGGCAACATAGTTGGTCTTGCCTTGGGATCGCGATTGAAATCATCATCTTTGAGGGATGACATTTTACTCTTAGTTGAGGCTAACCATTCGTTTCCATGGCAATCCTTATCAGAATAATCTCGAAGTATGGCCCCCATTATTTGCACACACACATAACCCAAAACCTTCACCTAATATCTCATTTTATAAATCTCCCCTCACGAAGTCGGTGCATAATGATGAAGCAGTTTCGGCCATTTTTATGCACTCTGTAGTACTCTAATATTATTCATGATTGCCTCAGAGCGTAATTAAGGCTCCAAATATCGTCGTCGTGTTCGACCTTAACATCCTGACTCATATTTTGTGAGAAGCTACTTTTTTCCCCTCACAAGATTGTGAAATGGAAGGAAAGAGTTAAAAAAGAGGGTTTTTTCACAGGAAAAAAATGAAGCTAATCGTGATAGTTGATGAAAAAGGGATCGGAATTATAAAAATACCAAACGAGAAATATTTTTCGGTAAACTGCATTAATAATCAATCCCGCCTCCGTTTTTATTCCCTTCCAGGTCAGCCTGCCTACAAACTCCGAAGGCGGATTCTCTAAAACAGTTGTCTCTTCAACTCGCCCACGCCCACTAAAAGAAAGAGGGCGTGGAAGAAGAAGAAGAAAATCATTCTCCGTTGAGATCTCCCTCAAAGTGAAATCGAAGAAGAAGAAGAAACGGCTCCTTTGACAAAGTTCAAGAAAGCGTGAAAAGTGTGTCTTATATATTCGGAAATAAGAAAATAGACATGCACAGTGGTGAGGAGATATAATTAATAATAATCGTTCACAATGGTGCTGGAGAAGCTGATGGCAGCGTCGTCGTCGTGGCTGCAAGGAGGAAGGTGAGATCAGATGAAAGTAGCTTAGTAAATATGTGCTATAAAGTGTCTGTTTTGTCACTGTCGTCATCAGAATTATGCTTATTTCAAGTATCTTTTTGGAGGCAAGGGTAGTTTTATTTATATTTCATGAACAAAAAGTTCCTTGCTGTAATAATTAATTGTCATCTTCCCAAATATTGTATTCCAAATCTGTCATCATCACGAGAAATGAGAGATTAACTTGTGTGACATTGACAGAAAAATATCAAGGAAGGGAAAACGACGGTTCGATATTAAAGTTGTTGCATGAGAAAACATTTTAGAAGAAGAAAATCGCTTCATTTCAAGGCGAAAGTGAAATTCCACGCGATGCTATTCTCAGTTTTGTATACGTCTGAAAGAGATGCCGTTTCAACTTTCACTTGTCGTTAAGATCTGACCATTTGCCGGGTCATTTAACGAATTAGGAAACATATCTCGAAAAGGGACTTTAAAGAACGTCTTCAGGCTGAGGACAATTTGTCGTACTTGAGGCTCTTCAAAATGTACCAATTTATAATCGATTCCTAATGGTTCGAAATACGCAATACTCCCATTATGAAAAGTCACGCCGAATAGAAATAGGAAGGAAGCAGAAATTGCTTTTTATTATTGCTGTAAAACGAGTTTAAATGAGTTTTCCTTATGCCGGAAGAATCTTCTTCTCTTCTCGATACGTTCAAGTTTTGTCTGGAAAAATAACATCAGGATGACGAGGGTAAAAATGGGAAAAAATTTCGTTTTTTCTGCGGTTTACTTTCGCCAAAGTAGAGAGAAAGTTTGGTATAAATAGAGCTAGAAGTACCCGGCATCTATTTTGAATATTGCAATTTATGCCATGCATTCCCACGTATAACGCATTTTGTGACCTTCCGTTGATCAAATGCAGCTGCTCATATTACCATTCAAAAGAGTTCCATTACACCGCTATAAACAGTCACCGAGCTATACCTACTATTGTACGTCAATGGCGCACATTTCATCACAGGCCCTCCATCATGTTAGGTCAATTTTACGGTTTTTCTTTGAAGTTTTGAAGGGAGGAGAAGAAAAATCATTAAGAAGTTCGATCGGAGGTTTCGTATTTCTGGCACAAGCTGCATACATATCTTGATTTCTAAGAATAGGGGAAGCGGCAAGGTTAAGGAAATAATATTACCCTGTTGCACAAGAGGGTTTGGTCCAGTTAAGCATTCTTTTAACCTGAAAATCGTCCTTCAAGATGCAGTTTCTTTACATTTTTAAGGCGTTGTGTGACCCACATAGCTTCCAAATCGAGATTAGAGCTTCACATTGTTTTAACATGTCCTTTGAGATGCAAATATTCAGCTGACCAAACGGTTTTGGACAGAGTTATGCAACAATGAACAAAAGAACAAATGAGCTAATATACTTTAATTCTAGGGGCGACCCAGCCATTGTGTACCTTGATGGCGTGTCCCCTCCCATCACCCAGCCGGGCAGAGGGCTTCACAATGCAACTCAGCCGACTGCCCCGGCCCAGCAGGGCACTCCTGCAGGCACCGGTGTCGTTGGTAAAAGTACAAGCAAGACGACAGTGGCGGTTGGGGGCAAGCTGAGCAACACGCACCACCAGAAGCTGTTGCAGACCATCAGAGAGGATGCCGG
>LR141318.1:0-12954 GCA_900659605.1 Tisbe holothuriae | reverse complement strand
CGCTTTACCCTCGGCGGCCTTACCGAAGTACCTCGGTATTTAAATTTGCCGCCCTTGAAGCCTCGAGCAGGGTAGGCGTAGAAAGAGCAGTCATAAAATATTGAACGTGCATTTCCCATTAGGCAATTCCTTGCCGACTTTAGAAGGTGTGGAGGGTCATGAAGGCAGAAGATTGTCTTGCCGTCCAGTATGAAATATGGCTTCTCCTCGGTCACGCCAAGCATTGACAGCAAGCAGCAAAAGTTGGACCCCTGGTCCGAGCAAAGCACCTTTACAGTCAGACCAGCTTCATGTACTTTTGTGATGCATTCCTGGACACGATCCATGAGGGAGCCGGCGTTCATCGCATTCTTTACAAAAACGAAACCCACTGCCTGGCGCCATCTGCCTTTGAGGCCTGCAAGCATGAAGGTACATGCAGTGGAAGTGTACTCTCGATGCCCTTTAGCTCCCTTCATGCCCATGAGCTTGTCGTTCTTGCGGTCATACTCCACTCCCTCCCGCAAGCTGATCTCGTCCACAAGGAGGGTACAGATGCGGTCCGAGGGGTCCATCTTGCTTGCCCGCTCCTTGAGAAGGTGAAAGAGGGCAGCATCAAAACCCTCTCCAAGATTGAGCTTGCCCACCCAGGAACGAATAGAACCAGGGGATGGTAGACCAAGGCGTTTGGAAAGGAACCGATAGCATGCTGGAATGAAGAAAAAATCATTACTTCATAATTTAATTAGCAATTATTATATACTATAATGACCAAATCTGAACCTGAGCCGTTCTAAAAATAAATATAAAAGTATAATTCACATATGACCCGGGAGTTTAAATATGGACCCCACAAGAGGCCGTCGATCTCCTTCCACAAGCCATACACGCAGCATACAATATAGCACAGGCACAGTGTTCTCCATACAATCACGCGTCGCATTGTTCATCTATATTTGCGCTATTGTCTTGAGCATGTTATGTGTTTGTACTTACCAGGTGATTTGTAGTAGATAGCTATAGCCATGCTCTTGAAGCTCTCCGTGTACGAGTTCCGCTTCCGACTTTGGTTCTTGACAGCGGACAGGAGGAGAGCAACGAGTTCCTTGGGGATCTGGTGCTTGATACTACGAAGAAACTTTGCAGCCTTCAGGGATTGGCTTGTCTTCATTGCAGCCTTCTTATGCTTCCGCCGGAGGTAGCTAAATAAAAAGGGAAAATGATTAATATAACACAATTATAGATTATATCTAAGCTTAAGACTTACTAGATTGTCTGATTCTTTGCGCGCAGACTTCTCCTCAACTTGAGAACCTTGTGATTGGTCTCCTTTCTTGTCTTCATCCTCCTCAACCTGACCTCCTTGTCTATGTACTCTTGGGTTTCCCTTAGCTTGGCCTCGTAGCATTCTTTCTTCTGGGTTTCCCTTGGATCTGAAAAATATAGAATACAAACTTCAAGGAAGTAATACTTGCGTGTTAATGGCAAAAATTCCGCGCAGTTTATGTAGTAAGGTTTGTTGGGTGTTTTTGGTAAATCAATTTCTTACATTCCATTGGATAAAAACTACATATGACGTTAGTTCCATTTTAAGCCAAATACGCCGAATATTCTTAATAAAGGTCACTTGTTGCTAAAAAATCTCATAATGTTCCGGTCAAATATTCTTACCAGTCCTAGTTGCTGGATTCTTCCGTGGTGCTGGTGTACGGGGAGGATTTGGGATTGCGAAAATGGTTGGAGCCGCATCCCACACCAGCTTGTTCTTCTCAGAGTTCATGAACATGTGATGGGCAAAATGGTCGGAACAAAACCCAACATTCCTTGCGAGGTATTGCACGGGCTTCCCAATAAGGTCCTCTCTCCGACAGTACTGGATCCACTTGCGGCACCTTTCCTCATTCTTTGGAACGGCAAAGAAAGTTAGCTCTGGATTTTTCTTCTTTGTCTTGTTGCAGTTGATTGCAGCGCATGCATTGACCATCTTTCAGCAGCTCCTGCACCGCGAACCGGGCACTCCAGTAGGTCTGGCACCACACACTTCAGCAGCTCCCACGCCGCAGCTCCAGTATCACGCCCTCCAGCAGCTCCAGTATCGCGCCCTTGAGCAGCTCAGTATCGCGCCCTCCGCACCGCACATGCACCCGTTCCAGTAAATGTTAACAGGTCCGACTCTTTCATGCGTGCACGTGCCTCTTTGTTTTCATGTCCCAAATCAGGCATGTTGCAAAAAATGCAACGGAAAAAATGGAGAAATTATCACGCAACCTTTGTGATTAAAAGTCATTATAGAAGGTATTTAAGGCAAAATATGAAAGTGGCTAATAAATTGATTTTTAACATTACACTATGTACTTTAGTACTCCATTAAAAAAAGCTTACATTCTAACATTTTTTTGTGAGATATTTAACTCCGTTATCTACTTCATAAATCAGGAAGCAACACACATACCCAATTAGTTTGCACTTTCTCCGTGTGTGTCGCCTCGATAGGCATTCTTGAGCCTGAGTAACTCAACCCGCCCTTCTACCTACGCCGTTGGCGTAGGCTTCTCTTTCTACGACAGGGTGAGAATAGGGTTGACCAATACTCCAGGCATTATAATTGATTACTGTGTTGAGTAACAGATTATAAGCGGGACATGGTTTGCGTCCTGTTTGGGAAGCTTCCGAAAGTTGAGAATATTCTTATCAATTAGTCTTATACGAGATTAACTTATATTTGATTTCAAATGTCAACCCTGGGGTGAGAAAAGTAGCTGCAGACCTGTTTCCATTTGAGCAACATTGACGGAAATTTTACATCAGACTAAGGAACACAGTGGAATATAATTGGAATCCACTTTGATTCTACATTAATCAATTTATGTATAAAGCTGGATCATAAAATATGTTTTCTATACCCACTGTAGATTGATACTTTTAGTTAAACTCCCTGTTCTCAGAATATGTAATATGCAATGGCAGAGAACTGGTTCAAGTTCGCTTGTCCCCGAATCCGCTCCCATTTCTTTCGTTTGGTTGCGTCAGGCAAACAACACGTTGGATGGTCAAGCAGGGCCTCCCAACCCTGCAAGATCAGGGAGTCATTTTAAGACGCAAATTAAGACGAGGTTCGAATGGTCAAGAACTGTTAATGTTCTTTTGTATGATTGGAGGGGCTGAACTTCACTTGCAATTAGAAGCTGCCTAATGGGTTTTCCATAATGCCTTTGAATATTTTAAGTATTACGGTTTACGCTTGATGATTATATTTCATTGCTGTGTCAATTATATACTGTACCAAGAAGGCACAGACAGTTGTGCTTAATCAGATTTATAACGCGTTTTCCTCCTCTTGAAATTCAAGTCAATAAATCATCACTAGGCCTGTAGGCAGCAATAAATGATAAGACAATATCACAATGAACGAGTGTAGGGAAAACGGTCGTCATATCACCCTATTAATTAAATTAGTATTTGATTGATTAACCCAACGTGTCCCTGGCAATGCTGTAACATTTCAAGGCACATGTATCTAGTCTACCAGACACGTCCTCATTTGATTGTCTGTACATGCAGTACAATTCTTAAAGTTTAATACTCAATTAGAACCCATATCAAACCATTTTAAACGTCCTTAACATGTCAATGGTTCTCTTCTCTCTCTCTGATCAAGAACTACCACCATAAAAAGTGACCAAGAAACTCGAGATCTGTCACTCTGATAGACTGAAAACATTCTCGACAAATGATAGGTGGGGCGCCAGGAGAATGGGAAAGAAAAGAAGAGATCGAGGCTACTGCGTATTAAATGGCTTTGCACTGGATAACAAAAGAAATTTGAATCGCAGGTGTATAAACTTATTATGTTAATAAAAATGTCTTAAATGTTGTCACTATAAAAATTGTATACCAGACCTAGCCAGACCAGTCCTTGATATAAAAATTATATCCGTACATGGACAGTAATGTTGTAAGCTCTAGAATATGCATGTCAATATAATGATTTAATTACGTATTTCTTGCATTAAATCTGCTTTCCCCACATGTTGCAGACTTTCAGTTTCCACCATATTCGCGGCGGCTGAGTGTTGCTTTCTGAAAGCGACAAAGTCTCCGGTTCATATTTAAGCGGAAGCAGTTACAGAACCCAACGAAACATCATTTTATGCATGTGAAAGTATCTATATTTTACTGTTTGGTCGGTTCAGCCCGCCCACCTCGTATTAGGAGCTGCTGAGGATATCTCCTCGCGTAGAGAGGATGCAAAAAAGTTTACCGTCGCAGCATCGGTGTTAATGACTCGACTCCTCCTTCAACTCTCATGTGAGCTAGCTCGGCATTTACAGGCAGATAAATAGCATGGGCATGAGGGAAGACAAAGGAAGTACAGGGTGGGCGTTTATTACGTTCACTTTGCGTGGCAATATTATTAAGTAAAATGTCAATATTATATTAGAGCGTAAAAAGGGGCAGTTTATGGCACAGGTAGAGACATCCTAGATTCATGTTAAGGGTGACATAATATACAAAGCTTTAATATATCTACGTATCCATAACATCGGGTAATTCACTTTCAAAAAAGATGTTATTTGAGTAATCCACCCTGTAAGACTTCTTTCCATCCTCCCAAGATTTATAAGAACGAGCGGCCTAACTAACTCAGTCCTAGTCTTCTGCAAAGGTCACTGCAACTCAGCAGCCTTGATATTTTCCCTCTAATGCTTTCGTCTCTCAAGTCACAGTGGTTTGCAATCAACACTAGGATGCAGTTAGGATTGTTTTAAATGTGGGATCACTGTGTCTCTCGGCTTTCCAAGGTCATTTTGAAGGATCGGAGACGAAGAAAGACAAAAAGAGAGGCAGGGATGCCAAAAATTATCACTTAATTATAGTACTTTCTGCGAAAACATGGAATAAATAATAATATTGAACTTCATTAAACGTAAAACAAACTTGATATGATCTACATATTTACAGCTAATTGTCACACTTCTCATAGCACTCATGTTACTCAAAACCTTTGTCCAGTTAATGACGTATTCACAACAGTAACTGTTTCTTCCTGGAAAAGAAAATGTAAAACGCTCTCCGTCTGCCCATTTCGCTAAAGATATGCCAGTGTCTGTTTCAGTCTTCTTGCTGTTTACTGCAATACAAGCACTCTCATGAAGAAGAAAGAAAGAAAGAAGCAATATAAGGCCTGAGATGCCTTGTTTTTATCTATCTTTTTTGCTTTCTGCCCAGCGTTACTGCTGTCATATAGTTTAAAGCTCTTTCGCTGGGATGGGAGGGTGTTGAATGTACATTTGCAAAGACGTTCTTGGTTCGAATCTCTTTAAACCTTAACAATCCTAACAAACAATGCTATGACTACATCTTATTTCAGACCAGTAATTAAATGTTTACAAGGTGTTTCAATGTGAAAAAGTATACATTTCAGTTTTTGTTCCCCTTTGCAAAAGGGGGAATAGCAACGACCGACCTTGATATACAGACAACTAGTATAGAGAACTAAATGTGCATCTCAATAACTCATGTGATTATTACAGAAAGTCAACCCATAGTCTTATACAACATTGTAACAGCGTATAAATGCTAATAGTCATAGGAAAAGTTTGCTTTCATTATGTACTGTAAATGAAACAGCAATGCTCGTATAAAAATATGAGAAGCGCTGAAGCAAAGTCGTATAAATATGAGAGAGACAGAAAGGACAGGGAGAAAGGGAGAGAGAGAGAGAGAGAGAGAGAGAGAGAGAGAGAGAGAGAGAAAGAGAGAAGGAGACTTTTAACGCCAATTTCATCCATTATACAAAACTTAACCAGTATGAGAGTGCACTAATCTTCTTATAAATATTGCGACACTGCGCTCATACACTTTACAAGTATGTATGTAACCTACAACAATGGGGTTAAAAAGTAGACTAAAGAAATGCTGTACTACATTCTAAGAGATCTTGAAAAAGTATTAAAGATGACTCACTGTGCCCGCTTTTTATTCCAAGAAAGCATAACGATAATTCAGACAATGCAGTGTTGTATGCAGCAGTAGCTACTGCATTAAAATGTATTAATTAGGAATGTCTACCAAGGACTTTTTGCTCATGATATGCAATCTTTTATTTATATTTTCTAATAACTGAAATGGAATTCTGTAGAACACGAATTTACAAACAATGGCTAATTGTATTGGAATATTTAGTAGATAACTTAATAAATACTTCCATATGTTTCTCTATTTCAGTTCCACAAGAAGCGCCGTATCGTCGGTCGGATCATCTGCAAGAACATCAAATCCGAGGGCCCTGAGCCCAACTGTCCAAATCCAATCCTACTGCCCGGGAGATGTTGTAAGGTGTGCCCTGGACAGGAAGACAGCAGTAAGTACAATATAAGTGTAAATTTTGTAATCAGGTATTACTATTCTAAAATTCCGTAGTGTTTTGTACTGTAGGGGTAAAAGCACCATATACTGTAGATTTACAGTGACTTTTTAACGTTTTGCAATAAAGTAGTAAAGCATAGTAAGTTAAGTTATATTGATGATTACAAAGGCAGATATTGGCTGCTCAGCTTCAATGAAATGCCCTTTAGGCCAATGTTCCAGAAGCTTTTTAATCCTATCTGTGAACTCACTTCCCTCATTAACACCATTTGGTGTTCCCACCGTAAAAACATTTTTGCAACATTTTATGATGTGATCCCTCGACGTCATCGTTTTCGTGACTTTTTGGAGCTGTAAATAAAGAATGACGACATTGTTCAATGTATCCTGTTTTGACGGGCTTGGAAGCATCACTATTAGTGCATTTAGTTTGGTTTAGCTCAAAATATGTCCAAGGTATATTTTTGTAACTTTGTTAGGAAAGCATGCATTAAATTATATTAAAAATGGGATTGGATTGGATTGGATTAAAACCTTTTTTGCTGCATTAGCGACAAAATAATTCATACATTAATAACGGGATATTGCAACATCTACAGGGTGATCAATCAAAAGTGGCCAAAACTAAATGAGAATAGCTCAGAATGTCACACTTTACAAAATTCTTTATGAAACAAAACCATCTGGAAATTTAATGTATTTTTCAGTAGAGAGGTTGTTTTTAACCAACGCAACTGCATATCATCAAATATTATAACTTTGTGCCAGGTGTTACTTTTCAACTTTGCCAAATAACTTGCTTCTGTGTACTGGACTTCTGATCAACAAATGTTTGCATTAAATGTGACTGCCTACCCTATTTCTGTAGTTAATATTTTGTTTAGACTGATTTAAGGGGTTATTAGGATTCTAACTTATAAACCATGCTTCTTGGCTCTTACAACCAAAAGTTGATGACATCATGGGCCCTATTGTAATTTTCTCTCCAGAAATGAGGTATCATTTATTTGGTTGAATCTACCCAGCATCTTCATATTTCAGTGAACTAAGACATATAACATAAAATGCATTAAATTTGCAGCATTTTATATTTCATAAGTATGTTTGCCAAGCCAGATATGAAGGAGTACTGCTTCTTTACTTTTGGCCATATTCAATTGATCACCCTGTAACTTGCATATAAAGTACAGCCTAAAATAGCTTCTGTTTACATTTCCCTTCCAAATTCTTGAAATTCCTTCTCCAATGCGTAGAAACCCTTCATCGGCTTATCAAAATGACTGAGAATAGAAAAAAAACTCATTCATTGGAAGTGTCAACGTCCTTCAGTGATTGAAAAGAGCAGTTTTTATGCGTCTCACGGGAATTCTCTTATTAAGAAGGCTGTTAGATTTGGATTAAAGTAGACAT
Source organism: Tisbe holothuriae (assembly GCA_900659605.1). NCBI lineage: Eukaryota > Metazoa > Arthropoda > Copepoda > Harpacticoida > Tisbidae > Tisbe > Tisbe holothuriae. The sequence goes on along the minus strand of LR141318.1, from coordinate 5,196 downwards.
TTTTCATAAAATATACTTAAACTGAATTGAGATGTGCGTAGTGTTTTAACTTAACTTAGTTAATTAAGTCTAGTGACTAAATCACCACTCTAGTTATCAGTTTTTCTTTCTCTCCTGCTCCGTTAAATTTCTGATGAGCCAAACAGACGCTCACTCTGGTATGCTAAATCAATCAAGGAGATCACATGATGATGATGAAGAGCCTGCATTAAACATTAGGGACAGCAGAGGGAGGGAAAAGGAGATTACTTTAGGGAGTAATCAGAGTTAACACGCCCTCTAAAATGGCAACACACAGTAATGTTCAGGCTTGGAGTAATTTCTAAAAAGTCCAATATGCACGTATGGTGAATATGCTTCCTTTACTAAGTAAAGTTTGTTCGCGATTACTTTATTAGGAAATTAGTAAATAAATACTGTACTTAATACTCAGATAGTTTTAGTAGGTTATGTAATTGAGATGAAGATGTAGTAGCCTGAATTACGCAGTGAAAAGGATAAGTAACCCATCCAAGTCTGAGAGTAACTGAGTACAAGCTATGGGATTAAACATTCAAGGACTCTGGAGGCTATTTTTGGATTAGTAAATGCGTTAGATTATGAATCATTGCACTGCATGATTTGATGCTCTAAATACTCTTCGAAAGCTGCAAATGTACATAAAATATTTGGAACCCTTATCTCGCAAGGCAAAGTCCAATTTGGCTTGATGAAAAATTGCGTCTATTTATGGACTGAACGAGGTTTAGAAGGCTAAAATTAGCACAGTAGACATAAGGTCAATATTATTATATATAAGAATTTAATATACTTTACCTTTCTCTTCCAGACCCCGATGAAAGGATTACTGTGGACCTGGCAAGAGAGGAAGAGGAAAAGAACGGAAGACGTAAGTTGATCAACTAAATAAATCACTATTTCAAAATTAGTGCTGTCTTATGAAAACTCTGGAGAACTGTAGATATGACATAAAAAATTGGTAAGAAACGCATGGCAGAAATCATAGTTAATAATTAAGTAAAATAATACCTGACATAGTTTTCCTTAATGCACAATATTTAGATAGAAAAAACGGAAAATCCCCCTTGGCGTCATCAAGACGCGGCCGATAATTATGAATGGACCACAGGCATATGCAAGATGCTCAGATTAGGGATACGAGGTCGGTGGAAAAAATGGGCAGACATGAGGGCAAACATTAGACGGACAGATAAAGCTTACAATAAATTCTCCATATACTGATATGATACAGATAAAGTACAGCAGTTCTGAACTTAAGAACATCAGTATTCTCTAAAGGCCAAAAAATGTCTTCAGGGCAGCTTAAAATAATAAGTATTTGCACAATTATTTTAGTCATGCTAGCTATTGTAGGCTAGTTTGGATCCGTTTAGCGAGCACGGCTCAATGACCTTTATTGATAAACTTCACTCTTCTGGTCGTCTGAGGCCGTTTACCTCTCACACAAAAAACGGATGTCAAACATTTTGTCACACGTTTGAAACCCGAGAAGAAGACCTCGACGGCGTCATAATAATATCAATAATAACGAACTCCGATGCTTTTGAGATGCTTCATTAGTGACGAAGGATATGATTGGGGAAATGTAATCCAGGGGATTATCTAAAAACGTAAAATGGAAAGGACGGTCTCTAATTTGCCGTTATATACAAGTAGTTAAGTAAATTGGTAATGATTAATTTACATTATGAAAGAATTAAAAGTAACCATCAATTTTGGTATGTGCTACCATTCATTAATCAACAGTGTTCATCTAAAATGTAAAAATGTAGAAATCCCACGTTACCATATTCAAAATGATGTCATTGTAGGGTTGCCACTCTGTAAAACGGGAATAACGAATTATGAAGCCTAATTATTTGCATTTACCTCGAAGTTAGCTTTAATAGCATCCCGACAATTCTCCAACTCGTTTCTTCCTGCAGTTTAATTGCGCGGTAAATGACCATAATTTGGACTCAGTCAAATGTATAAGTGAAAAAAAGGATGGGTAACGCCCCTGAAAATGAACAAGAAAACAAATATTGGCAAAATTGAATGAACAAGTTTAGGTATGAATATAGTGAAGGTAATAAGTTATAAGCTAAGTTTATATATAAAATAAAAACTCAATTTATGAAATAGTATAGCGCAAAGTACAAAAGAGTTCTAAACTGCCATCAATGCATTTATTTTCTTCTTGAAAGAAAAAGGCCTTTGACAATTTTTCAGTGTCTTCAACTAAGCCTCTCTAATTGGCTTGATTGGCAAGAGCCAGGCGCAATAAAAGTAAGTTAGACCACAATGGTTTCAGTAATGCATTTTTATATTTTGTCTAATATCTGGTCTACCAACAAAATTCTTTTTATTTTTATAAATTACACTTAAGGCTTTAAGCACCTGAAAAATGATAATGTATAGAAATTGTATCATATTATATTTTTTTCAGAATCTGTTTGAAATCTAATGTGAGGCAAGGCCATTTCTAGTTCTAGACTAAGTAAATTTTTAACAGTTAATTGTTTACCACTGTGCAGTATGCCTCCAATTGCATGCCTTATTATTATTATTATGGGCCTGTACGTTGCAGCGAAGTGATGTGAAGCTGCTTAAGCTCGCGACTTTTACGGCCAAGAGCGTGCCACAAGAAATAGCTGCAATTGTCTTGCTTATTAGACGGGCTGCCAATGGAAGAAAGAAAAAGAGAGATGCGCTAATGAGAAGAAGAGGATTATTAGTTACTAAGCTTCAAACAAAGTATATTTTTAAGTTTATTGCTTAATATTACGATTATATTTAAGGAAATTTATCAAAAATGTAGTATAACCATTGGTATTTCAGAATAGCACAGCCGTATATAAAACTTTAATATATATTATTGTTGCTAAGTACTTTGTTGGGAAATTTTGAGATTTATTAATTTTATTTATTTTAGTTAAACTTTCGAGTTATATAATTTTATTACCATATTCTGGCATTGTACTCAGAGATCATACAACACTATCATCCTCCTCTCCATTTTCCATATTGCATCTAAAATTGTCTCATGTCTGCTAATTTTCTCTCTCTTCTGCCCGTCGTCACAATGGGCCTGGCCATTGAGCTCTACAAAGTGAATATTTGAGCTCTATGGGGAAGGCCTGAAAGCTGTTGTTGTCTCTGCTGGCATCGGCCCAAGGAACAGACACTGCTGCAGCAACTACTGTCCTTTATATAATAATGCTTCCTGCAGTGTCTAAATATTATAATATTAAACCATAAATACAATATTGATCACCTACGTAGAATGTAGGATATTATAGTTTTTATATAGTGTTTTAATACATGTATATTAAAATAAGAACTGCTATATTTATATTAAAAACTTAATAAATATACTGTACGAGTATGTATGCCAAATATGACCTTATTTATACATAATATTTAATATGATGGTACCTTCAAAATTACATCATTCATGAACATGGATCAATGTATGCAGACTTTAATAGAATATAACTCCTCTTTAATCTTAATAAATCCTCCTACTTCCAGACTATGCGACCCTTATGACCCGCTACACGTCCAGCAGTCCGACCGCCTCCCCGGGGTCCGCCACAGGCCGCTTCTACTTCCGCAAGAAGACGCTCAGCTTCAGCATGGTGACCAGCCCTGACTTTGGATTTCCGAGCACGCTCAGCTTCCTGGACTCGAATCATAGCATTGTGGAGGAGTTTCCCTTGAAAATGACTCCGTTTCAGGTATATAGTAAATTAAAAAAAAACTTGTCTGGTTCATGAGTTTCTTCTAGTTTGGTCCCTTACTAGTAGTTGAAACTATTTCGCAGGCCAAAGGTACAAAGTAAGCTGTTCAAAACGGCCGAGGAGCATCTTTTCAGTCTTCAATCTAATGATCCCTGGGCTTGAAATTCAGTTCTGGGCTTTAAATTGGAATAAGACGCAGTAGAAGACAAAAACATAAGTGCAAGAGCATTCGCCATTTTTCGAGCTTAATGTTAGATTTATGGTCCCCGAGAGGGATATCACTTTCAGGGTACAGGGGTGTTACAAGTTGGTTAACTAAATCATGTGTTATGTGAAACGTTACTGCCTTGTATAGATGAAATTAGTTACAATTCAGTGTAATTCCTCCAATCCCCTGCTTGGGAATGTAATACATTTTGCTGTTGCTTTTCCTCTCTCTCGTAACCTTCGCCCATGACAAGTTGCATCAATTCCCGGGGTGATTCTCGGATTTTGCGAGCGGCTATTAGCACGAAGAGATGCATACAAGGCAAAACAAGGGTTTAAGGGTGGGATATCTACAAACTACTACTGATATGAACAAGTACAGTAAAGGCAATGGACCAAAGAATGAAAGTATATGATTGAATGCAACCAACAAGGAAAATGGATTTGCACAGAAATTTGCAGTACTAAACTAACGTGCATATTTAGTGTTTTATTCCGATGCTAGACAAAAAATGCCGCAGAAGTCGAAAAAAAAACAATAGTTAATTAATTGACTAAGATTTAATAACATGCTCAGACTTCAGACTCTAGAATCTCAAAACAAACCTCATCTTTGAATCTTAATTATATCCAATAAATTCATTTTTGCCACATCAGATTCGCATATTTGTAATGACATTTTTCGTCTGAGAAAAAAACTTTTATGCGCAGAAAACATTTGTTTTCTCATGCCCAGAATTCTGCTCCTCGTCCATTTTCTTATCTTTTACCGTCGTCAGCAAACGTTCAACAATGAAAGTCTTCCCCAGATGCAATCTTATCTTAAATATGGTATTAGGAGACAGTTCATGCTTAATGCAACAATTTGGAGACAGCAAATTGTCATTTATAGCTAATTATTATAAATCAGCTACCTTGAGTGAACCATTTGAAATAACTTAAGCAATGATAACAATATATTAAGCAGTTTTCAATGCAATGTGATGCTCTGAAGGTATAAACAGATCATTATAACTCTTCTCCCCTGTCCATAGTACAGTATTCCCATCCAGGCGTACTTTACATTGTTATATTGCCTTTGTCTATTGTTTAGAGTAATACATATACATTTTTTATAAACGCTATACAAGCAGATGACTCTTGGGCATAAACAAAACATGCTACTGCAAGAAAAAGACTTGTTCATGAATATATTCTGGGCTTCACAGTATTAAACACAAGAGAGAGATAGAGAGAGAGAGAGAGA
>LR141317.1:0-12967 GCA_900659605.1 Tisbe holothuriae | reverse complement strand
CCTGGAATTTGCCATCTTCCCCTTGGAAGCTTTGTTGGATGAATGTTGACTGCCTTCCGATCTCCCGCCTTAATCATGGGAGCTCTTCGATGGGAAGAATCTTAATGTTGGAAGGGAAAGCGGCCGAGCATCTGAATGATACAGAGTTCATGGCCCTCGCCACCACCACCATCCTTGAAGGACACGTTATGCCTATGGCAGTCCAACCCAGCAGGGTGAGACAGGCGATCGGATCAGATTCCTCTTTGCTGCGCACTTCTTTAATCGCCCTATGGGCCACGGCAACGTCCGTGCCGATAATGACCTCGGCCATGCCACTATCTGAAGGTCTATTGAAGTAGAGATCGGCGAGGTACTCCCAGTCATTCTTGATCTTGCTCCAGTTGGTAACAGGTTCTGAAAAACTTCAACCACCACTTCCTTCTTGAAAGAACCGTTGAGGCTTGACAGTTGCACTTTGTCTCTCATCACATCCTCTCGGGTGACTTTCCCGGCGAAACCCTTGACCTCCGTGGTATAGGTCTCCGATGATAGGCCAATCACATCTGCCACTCTTTTGGAGACGCTTGTCATGTTTTGCTCCATCGTCCAGGATGGCAGAAACCACGATGGACTCGCCGTTGGAGGGATTCCGTAGACGAATAGTGACGAATCGGAGTGAGAACCACTGCTTGCTTCCACTGGAATTAAAAGAAGGATTAGAAGACTTCTTGGCATGCCCGACGAGCATGTCGGGCTGCATATCATCAAGGTCTGAGCCACACAGAAGCTGGCGAACCGCTTCTCTATCTTCCTGGGAGACGGCTTCCTCTTTGGAGGGAGGTCATGCTGCTGCGAGAGCTTCGTCCTCGCCTCACCCTGGGGTACGCGCTGGCCGTCGGCAACATAAGTGTCCGCAAAATGCGTGATGTCTCCGTCGGCAACATTGGACCTCTTCCATAAGACAAAAACGCCGTACAGCTCAACATGATGCTTTGCTCCGCACGGTGAGCACGGTGACCTCTGGCAAGCCGCAGCTGTGTAGCCTACATCACCGCAGTTGAGGCACCTGTCATCATGAGGATGAGCAGCACACAAGGCAGGGGGAGTTGGACTTACGTCCTTGCTCAGAGGAGGGAGTCGGCTACCTCTGGCGTGAACAATCCGCTGGCTTTGGTTTGATAGTTTCTGGAGCAGGTCTGTTAGTGGCACTCTGCTCGGTTATGGTTCCCGAGGCGGTTTGACTTGAGGTGGCGATAGTGGCCGGGGCCTGGCGTTGGTCCGCTTTCCTCAGCAAATAGAGGGCCTACCTCTTAAGCCATTGCAGCAATATCTCCACGTCGTACTCCGAGTGCGCCATAATGCGGCTGAGTGAAGTAGGCGGACTGTTAATCAGCATCCATCTTGTTGACGGCGGCCGCTGCATGTGCTAAGCTCTGCCGCTCCACATGGCGGTGAGGGGGGGGGGCGCCGCATGGTAACTATCTTAAGTGTTCACAAAGCCTTCCATATTGCTGCATGAGTTGCTCCGCACTTCTAGCTATGCAAGAAACTTACAATATTACTACGATCACTCTCTTACAGTACGAATGAAATGAGTAGGAATGCGGCAGCAACGGCAACACGAACGGCAGGTACGCGCGAACGTAACGGGAAGACTAGAAATGAGTCAAAGCTGCATATAAAAACTCTATATTGCATCATGAATGAGAGCAAGTAGCACATCCGTCTTAATCGCAGATGTTTCGTAGAGGAGGACTGGATCTGAAGTCGAATGCTAGGGCCAAAAATTCATAAGGATTCCATTGCTTCATGCCTCCTCCGTAGAACTGACCAAATCTAAGCTCCGGCCTGAATTTGAGTAAACGGCAGAAAGGAGCGATTGCATGCACGCCATCCGAAAAGATAAGGGGCCAGAAAATGGCAGTAGTCCACCTGGGGACAATGAGTAAGCCTTGTACTGCCTGGCATTGTAGTTTTCGAACTACATCGGGCACATCGCGTACTGGAGGGCAGAGGAAAAGAACATCATTGGACCAATCTTGAGAGAAAGCATCCAGCCCACTCGATCCATGATACTTATACAGGGAGAAGAAGCGTTTGCAACGTGCATTGGTTGGAGAAGCAAAGGCATCCAGAGTAGGCTCCAGCCCCATAACATTGCATACGTAGAAGAAGTCCGAGTCTGCTAAGCCCCAATCATTGGCGTCGAGCTGACGGCTCCCTTCATCAGCAGCCTCCAGGAGAGGGTCTGAACGGCCCAGATGAACAATGTTGATGACTACATCCTTCTGCAGGGCAAGAGTACATGTCTTAACAAGCTCGGATTGCACTGCTGAGCTGCGAGACCCCTTGGTCCAGAATGAGACTAAGTTAGTACTATCAGTGTACCAAAGAATCTCGGCATTTGTCGGAAAAGACGATCTCTCCAAAGCTTTGCTCAGAGTGAGAAGTTCACGATGGCCACTGGAAAAGCCTTGCTCTTCTGGCGAGAAAGAATCTTGAAAAAAGAGCGAAGATGGAGCCTGCACCGTGTAGCTGCATGCGCCGACGGCGCTTGCATCTCCTGCAATAATCCAGTCTTGGATGGGACGACGTCTCTCTGGACGCTCTATGCAGTAACCATTGAGAGCATGGAGCTGATTTTTGAAAAGCAAAAGCTCTCTGCGTGTATCCGCAGACCAACAAACACGATTAGACCAGCCGGAAGTTTCTACCGCGGACTGCAGGTCCACATAGGCAGATCGCGGAGCGAGTGAGGATACGGGCTAAAGGGCCCACGGCTGCCCTAATGCTGATTATCTTTCCGATGCATCTGGCTGCTTCCTTGGCAGAAAGTGTGTCTTTAAAGAGAGCTTTCTCGATGCAGTGAATAATGGAAGCTTCTTTGTCCTCGGAAATGAAGACTTTCATGACTAATGAGTCCCATTCAAAACCTAAATAGTGCTTCCGTTGAGAAGCGTTGTTAGGCGAATCAGACTTCTGCATGTTAACCACAAAGCCGGCGTGAGTAAAGACTTGAAGTGTAAAGGCGAACTGGCGCTGCAACTTCTCCTTGTCACTGTTGTTCAGTTTTCCGTCGTCCAAATATAATGAGCCTTTCACTCCCTTGCGAGCCACATATGACATGACAGGCTTAGTGATTCTTGTTATAATTCCGGCGGCGGGGCTCACCCCAAAGGCCATGCAATTATACTGATAATAATCAAATTTTGTTGAATCGTCTTCTCTAGGTAGCTAGCTTAAAGCCTGTGTAACCTTTGTGTGATTCGTGGAGCCTGACGTGATAATAAAACTGGCTCAAGTCAAACACCATCTGAAAATCATTGGACTCCATCAGCTCTGCAACAATGGGAGGACCCGAGAGCCTGCAGGGTACATGGCTCGGTTAACCGACCGACTCCCGTCCCAGCACAAGCGTCGTTTCACCGTACCGTCTGGGAGGGTCCTGTAGGCAACTGTCAAAGGGCTCACTTTGTGTGGCTTGAAGTCTACCTTTGACACCACGCCTTCGGCCAGCAACTTGGAAACGGACTCTCGCACAAAAGGCATCTCACGTCGAGTACTTTGATTATTTTCTTCCTCATAAGGAGGGGGTCCAAGTTCGTCTCTAAATGGGAACTTCAACCCTTCATCCAGGATGTTAAGTATGTAGTCATCTGCTCGCAAGATATCGCGCCAGAATGAACGATATTTGGGAAGATGAATATTGCCACAAGCAGTAACTGAAGAAGATGAAGCAAGCAAAGACTCCTCGGCAGCTACCAACTCTCTCTCTTCTAATAGAGCATCAACATCAAGAGATACACACCTTGAAATATCAGTTGATTGGACGTTCTTTGACGCGGGAGGACTCGAAGAAGAAACAAGTCCCTCTGCTGGCTTTGAATGAGAAGAAATCGGTGTAACGATCGGATCCACATCCAAAATATCTGGCAAAACCTCAGACGGATTAACAGAAGTCCCATTGAAAGCGTCCAAAAGAGAGGCTGAAAGAGACCTAATTTTTTTATTAAAATTATAGAACAATAAAACGCAACACAATGCAACATTAAAAACAAATTACTTTGCAATCGAAGATGTATCCTTCTTTGGGAAAGGACAGTCCCTTGAGATGTGCCCCTTTTGATGGCAGTTGAAGCATGTCTTGGGCTGTAACTGCGCCTGCATGGACAGTGAGCCAGGGCCCGGTAGGGCAAGCAGGGGCTGCTGGGGCTGTACGAGTCCGGGAAGCTGAGGCTGCTGTCCATTCATCTGAGAGAGAAGTGACGACTGCAGGGCAGAGTTGAAATTAAAGGCATTATTGCCGTGGTAGTAGCCGCGTCCTCCGCGACCCCGTCCATACCCATAGCCTCCTCCGCGTCGAGGCTGCTTAGCTGCAGCGGCCTTAGCCTTGCGCTTCTCCTCAGCCTTCTCTTTGGCTGCCTTGTACAAGACAGCATCGTCGCCGTCAAGACCTTTTGCGGACACTTCCTTGGCCACGTCCCAGCCGTGATAGGCAGCAATGATGAGTTTACGAATGCGCCCTGCGGCCTGGTCACGAATGTACTTGAATGCCTCCAGAGCATCTGGCTCGCCTGCTCGTGGAGGGAATACCTGGCGATACTCAAAGAGCACCAAGCCCGCGTTCTCGCACGCCTCAAGAACGTTGGCTGAGAAGCGCAGCTGCTGCCTCAGTGGCAGATTGTCCTTATCATTGTCCCTCGGAGCCCGACAGTAGTACTCAATCTCAGCACGACGGGCTGCTCTATCTGATTGAGACTCTTGGATCCAGTCGTCGTTGACCTTGCACAGAGGATTCACAAAGTCTGTGCTCTCGGCACTGACTTGAGGCAGTGAAATATTGTATTCGTCCTCTGGAGCAACCTCGACCTCCGGAACATCCTCCCGGCGACGCTTTGTCCCCTTCAACTTGGAGTCGAACTCGGCTCTCAGATCAGCCGAGACCTTGGCCATGTGCGACGCAATGATGTCTGACAGACTCTCGTTGTTCTCCTGAATGGCCTTTATAACGATGGCCGTAGTTTAGTCAATGACCTCACCACCAGACTAGAAATAAAAAAGGATGCATTGATGACCAACATTAAGCTTTAAATATATGTTACAATGTAACGTTGATGAGCTGACCAACTGGACTTTCTTCTGCATTTCTCTCTTTCATTCTTTCTTTCAGAGATTTTTTAGTAATATATATATATATATAGATATATATTCTCACGATTTCTTTGTTGTTGAATGTCAAATCTTAATAAAGACCATATGACCAATCTCTCCTTATAAAAAAGGGGGTAACACTTTTGAAGCTGTCGTGTCTGTCTTCATAGAGGATACAAACTCCTTTGTAGAGCGTGAAAATCATCAAGATCGAGCTTAAATCATCTTAAATGATTGGAGCAACGCTCGAGACCTCTCATTGAGCCTTTACAAAACGATATTGCTGCCTAACAGCTTGAAGACGGAAGAAAGAAAGGAAATATAAAGAAACCGGCTGCCTTACAGCTTGTAAAAAAAGGGGGGGGAAACAATTAAGTAAAGCTGCCGAACAGCTCAAAATATTATTTGTAACAGCTTGATTAAGAGAAAGGACGGCTGCCTTACAGCTTGCTTGGAGAAGAAATAAGTAAAGGCTGCCTAACAGCTTGAATGACGGCTGCCTTACAGCTTGTAAAATATATCAGCGTGGAGAAGAACTAAGTAAAAGGCTGCCTAACAGCTTGAAAGACGGCTGCTTAAAGCTTGTAAAATATAAACCGGAAGAAGAATTAAGTAAAGGCTGCCTAAATGCTTGAAGATAATTAAAATAACGTTAAAAGAGAGGCTTGTAAAGAGGAAGGAATAGAATTTAATATTGACTGCCAAACAGCTTGTAGATAATATAGAAATAAAACTTAATAATTGCATAAATGATAATAATTATGCTGCCTAACAGCTTGAAGTCTTTTAAAGAAAACGAATAATTAGGTATAACTCTACTAACCGAGTCATTTCCGTCCAGCCCTGGACTCTTGTCCTTGTCCTTGTCCATGCGGCCGCCGGCACTCCTTGGCATGTTGATGCCGCTAATGGTGCTTGTGAGGAGGCTGACGGCGGCGGCGTCGACAAAACAGCCTTGGGACTAGATGATGCGATGGACGTGGTTGACGAAGACTTAGGACTCTGTGGCGGTGTCAACGTCGTCTTCAAAACAGCCCTGGGAGTCGGCGATGCGATAGTTGCCTGCCGTGATGAAGACTCTGTGGTGAAGCAGGAGAAGAAGAAGAACCAACGAAACGAAACCACGTGTTCCACCTAGAACGAGAAAGCCGCGAATGATGCAAATGACCGAAACTCAGCTTCAGCTGAAGAGAAGAACTCAGGCTGAAGCTGAGTGCTGAGAGACTCAACAGCTCAGGGCTGCGGCGATCGCTATCTACATAATATTGTCGCACAATCTTGATCCGGTCGAGTCTCTCCAAGACGTTCATCCCCTACAAAAAGCTTGTGGAGGCGTTTAATGGCTAGAGCATATCCCTCCGGACTTGGCACTGTACCCCTGAGAATCCTGTCCTCCATCTTCTTTAGGCAAGAGCCCAGCGCGTTGTACTTGATATCCGCCCAATGAAACATTGGACAAAATTGTGCAGAGAAGCGGACATAGGATGACACATCAGTAATCTCCTCGGCAAGTCCCTCAGCACACAGCTGGGCACGTCCCTAGGGGATAGTCGTTGAGTTGGGTCTGGCATCTCGTTCCATGGAGGAGGCAGTGTGATATTGAACGATTGCCCCTCCTGGCCGGGTCGGAGAAGATGTGAGCATTGGGCTGAAGAACCTCCCATGGGTCCCGTTGGAGGAGTTGAGCTCGTCGTAGTCGTAGTATTTACCGTGGGCTGCTCCTGAGTTGCGGCAGTGCTTCACGCGGTGGAAGACGCGGTGAAGGTAGTGCCGGACGCTGAAAAAGAAGTCAGCGGGAGGAACCGACGGTGTTGGTTGTGGTTGTTAAAGTTGCAACGACCAACTCCTGTTGAGGGTGGCCAAGCCAATAGTCCCGGACCGCTTTGTTATATCCTCGGTACAGGAATTCCAGAACTTGAGCCCGCTTTCTATAGCGCTCCCTCCGCATGCGCTTTAGCATCTGGATCTTTGATGGAGTCGATGTGGAGCTTCTTTGACCGCAGCAAATACCTGTTGAATTGCAAGCCAAGAAGGTGCAGTGGGACTTCCACCGGAGCCATGGCAACGTATTCCCTCGAGGTTATCGCGCTGGCGACCTCCGCCGAAACGTCCTGTAGAGTTTTGTTTACGAAATCCCAGTCTGGCACCGGCTCGGCCTCCGTCTCCTTCACGGACATTCCCAAGAAAGCCTGGGTCTGTGAAAGACCTAGGTCCTTATTGAACTGGTCGAGATCGGCCTTGAGCTGGGAAATGTATTGCTTATCCTGCTCGGTTTCTCGCTCCAGTTCTGCCGCGCGATCTTACGCTAGCTTGGCTCGCTCTGAAGCTTTTTGTCCATACGCCTTCGCCTCTGTGAGGTTTGCCTCCAGTTCGGCTACCTTGGACACAATCGCGTCCAGCTTGGCTAGCTTGGTCTTAAGATTGGTGTTCTCTGCTTGCAGCGCTTTGTTATCTTGGACATAAGTGGCGAGAGTCCTTGCCCTGTCCGCCTCCAGCTCGGTGGACTTGGTCAACTCCGCCTCCAGGCTGGCAACCTTGGCTCAGAGATCATTGCTCTCGGCCAACAACGTGTTATTGTCTTTGACATGGGAAGCAATGGTCTCCTCTGCTTTCTCGAGTTTCTTTGCTTCCTCCTGTGCCCGAAGGTCTTGGACTCCCTTCTCTTGGACTATGCGAAGTACCTCCCCCTCCGAGCGTTGAAGATCGGATTGTGACTGACGTAGTTGGGTGCGGGTATCATTGGCTTCCTCTTCCGTCCTGGCCTTTACCCTCTCCAACCTTGCATACTTCCCCTGCAATCTCTGGACCTTCTGTTCCAGATGTGTGACCTGTAACTCGTTCTTACTCTTGTCCTGCCTAGAATCAGCGGGTGGTCGACACGCCAACTCGATAGCGAGGCGCTTGTTCGCTTCTTCTAACTCGATTCTCAGCTTCTTCGCCTTGGCTTCCATTGCTGTGCGCGCACCCCACTGCTGTTGTTCATCTTGCATGAACGCTTCCGCTTGGGATTGGATATGCTCTCCCTTAGTCTTGGTGGCCTTTAACGCTGCCCTGAGCCTGATGTTTTCTTCATCGGGCACGCATCTGTGGGACTTGGTCTTATTGGACAGCCTTGTGAGTGCGTCATACAGGTCCTCTCTTTCAGACTGTGCCCTAGTTCTCGCCTCAACCTCTGCCAGCCACCTGACTTAATAGTCCGTCGGAACTTTGTTCTCCTCCGGGGTGACGTTCAGTTGATCGGAGGCGGACTTCTCCGGCTCGGCCTCCCCTGTCCCCTCAGCCCGTAGGACTTCTTTCTTATGATCTCGCGGAGACGTGGCTGCCCCTCGGGTGGTTGACCTTGAACCGGCTGACCAGCTCCTGATGACCTTGTCCAGTCTATTGCGGATTCGGTCGATGTCTTTCCGGACTGGATCGTCGGTCGTGCTCTCGGAACCCCCTGCCATGGCGTGGCCGGGGCTACTGTTCACCGAAGGGCCCGGGCATGCCCCACGTTGGGCGCCACTATGAACAGATCTAGAACACAGCACCAAAGAATCACAACCCGGAAGTCAATCCGGCTGTAAAATAGTAGTAATAATGTTTATTCCTCCGGACAATGACAAGTTTATACACTTGGAAATATATTATCAAGGCCCTAAAGCTAGAACACAGCACCACATGGTACATTTGCAAAACATAAAAAAATTAATATTAATCTTGGGATTTTCAGTTGACAGGTGAAAAAGTGTATGTATTTTGCTTAAAGAATACCTCCTTTAATCTATTAGCACCACAGTAATAATCAGCACACTACAGAAGAGAAACAGTCATGCCTAGAAAAGCAGCTTGGGCTTACCTTAGTGACCCGTTCTTTGTTGGGGAAGATATTCTGCGTACTAATTCCCAAATGGACACCAGCTCCCATATACTGTTGACCAACGATAAGGGGACCCTGAAGCAGATGGAGCCGGATGGCACTACCTTCGCGGAGCTCCACGATAAGTGCAGCGTCATCTCCCATCGTGCACAAAACTGCACATGTACTCCAAGGACGCCACCGTGCCACTGCGTCTCAGCCGCGCTTGTGTTGTACAGCAGCCACATGTATCGGTTACCCTACGGCTGCAACCAGACAGTAGGCGACACTTGCACGCTTGGCGCAACAACCAGGTCTTAATTGGCCACAGGCCCAGCGACAAGTACATCACGTTGGGGGCGTGTCTTGGCGATCTGGAAGAAAGGCTGCTGAGGGGCACTGGCAGGGGCGTCAGGTTACACCCTTACCATTCAACGCCTGCACAAGCTGTAAGGAGGCGAAGAGAGGCTGCTCTCCCACTTCATGGAGGCAATAAACAAGATAAGGGTCATCCGACACGATAATGCGATGGACATTGAACAGACTTCATCTCCGCAATGGAAAGCTATCACGCCGCCATCCCGCTGCGGTGCCAACAAGAGTGTCTGAGCCTGACTCACGCTTCAAGCGTCTAGACCAAGCTGGACTCGGTGTTGATGGAGGATTACCTGACCCACCCTCGGCGCACGTACGCCGCAGTTTTGACGTTTGACGTTGATCTGCTGATCAGGTGGCTCAAGGACTACCCGTTGCATCTGCTAAGGAAGGCGGCAGAGAGGAATCCGTCGACAAGCAGGCCCCGTTCGAATGTGACGGCGGCGGCAGCCCCAGATCCCTCGCCTCCAGAGCCTTGGCCTCTGCTCGGGAAGGAAGTCGGAGTCCACGCTGCCACCTGCCGCAAACTTGCAGCAAGCCTCCTTGCCCAGACTGTGGACACAACCAGGATTTTCACGGTTCGTTCAACCCCGCCTCGACAGCATAGCGCACGCTTACCGCGCAGACCCTGTTCTGAGAGGCGACGCAGGCCGAGCTAGGTCGTGGCCTTGTTCAAAGGTCTGGTTGAGATATTTGGCAGTTAAGCATGACGCTGCATAAAATGGCAGCGGCGTGCCCTGATTCCTTTCCCACCGGCACCAACCTGGCGAAAGAGCTTCCGACTCCATCCGTTCCCTTGGATGAGTTTTATGCCACCCAACGTACCCTGGGGTGCGCTTGAACGCGAAGGAGGATTACTGGATCCTGCCATACTTCATGCAGGCGAGAATGCTGTACCACGATATCTGGGCTGAACCTCGAGACGGCAAGGATCAGCCAGATTGGCAAGATCCACTGACGCTGTCGCAGCAACGCCGGTGGGACGATTGGGCCCAGCAGAACCAACATTTAAAGCGAGTACGAGTACCACGGCCTTCCACTACAACTCGGCGGAGGAACTGCACCTGTTCAGTGATGCGAGTTTCAGCGCCTGGTGGGCCCTGATGGCCGCTTCCTGGTGGCGGCACGAGCTCGAGTGAATTCAGATGGTTCGTCCTCGATAAACCGTTTGCAGCTGAAAGGAGCGGTCTGCTCGCTAGAACTGGCGCAACACATCTGGCGGAGCCTCGACTTGCGGCCGGAGAAGACGTCTTTCTGGGTGAACAACATGGCTGTTTTGACGTGGATTTGATATCCGTCCCGCGATACAGAGATATTGCCTCCAGACGAGCGGCGCTCCTCAATCATGGGGATATGTGGACACTGAGAGGGATCCTGCTGACATAGTCTCTCAAGCCATGTCCCTAGCTCCTAGTCTCGGACCTGTGCTGGTCCGGACCCGATTTTCTGGGAGACCCTGCTCTGACTCCCGTTCATGACGTCCCGTACACACTGCACGAGGAGCTCGATCACAAGTCTCAACTGGAGCAGCTTCTTAAACTAACTCATCGAGCGGGCAAAGGAGGCCAGTGGCGGGGAATGTGGGATATAATCTCAAAGTGGAAAAGGATGCTGGCAGTTGCGAAGCAGGTGTTGAAGGTCACACTGGTGTAAAAACCTGCTGTTTGAGGACTGGAGCCCGCACCAATTGCTGTTGATTTCGACACGAGAGAAGGATTCCCACGCGAGGCCTCTGCACTTAATGCGCACGTTCCGTTGTTCAACCACCACCCCTGGGCCAAGTTGGATCGACGTATGGAAGAGCAACGGGGTCATCGAGTTTAAGGGCAGAGCTAGGCGCCTGTGGTACCCTGTGTTACCCCACAATCATCATGTGACGAGGCTTTGGGCAGAGCATGTGCACGCTGAGATGCTACATCATGCAGGCGGCCATACGACTTTGTTGAGCGAGCTAATGAAGACGGTCTGGGTGAACCGAGGAGCAGCATTAGTGAAACAAGTGACGCACAGCTGCGTGCATTGCAGACGGAGAGCCGCCACGCCCTTTGAGCAGAAGATGTTCCCGCTACCTTGGTTTCGCACACAGGCGAGGGAGAGACAGCCACACACGCATTTCAGAGAGTGCTGGTAGATTTTGCCGGACCTTTCGGGGTAGGAAGAGAGCGGAGCTCAAAGTGGTACATACTGGTCATTACATGCTGTGTTCAGATGTATCCACCTGGAGGTCTGCACCAGACGGACCACGTCGGATGTACTCATGGCACTGCAGCGTTTCTCTTCTCGGCGAGGTCTTCCCCGCGCTCTGACGTCCGACAACGCTCGGGAGTTCCAAGCTGCTAAGCAAGCACTCCAGAGCGCAAATCCACCCGCCGATAGGAGCTTGTTCTCCGCGTGCTGGACCGACGTGGTGGTCTGAATGTTTTAACGTCCATATACTCCGCATATGAGCGGGTTGTTGAGACGGCCGTGAGGGCCACCAAGCTGGCATGGAACAAGTTGCTGCCTTCTTACACCCTCGAAGAGGAAGCCTACAGGACTGTGGTGGTTCTGGTGGAGGCGGAGGCCGCTCTGCCCCTTGTCGTCCGACCTGGACGACTGCGAAGCATTGACACTTTATGAGCGGCGGCCACCTTGAGTACATCCCCGAAGGTTTTGAGAATTTGACGTCAACAGGGGCAGGACTAGTGAAGTGCTGGTTGGAGTGTAACGAGCTGAGGCAAGAATTCTGGCGGCAATACTGTACGGAGTACCTGCCTACCCAAGAGTTCAGAACCAAGTTACACAAAGAGAGACGACTGATAGAGGCCGGAGAGCATTTTATATGTCTAGATTATCCATTCATTGGATTGGAAAGGCCTCTGGTAACCCGGGTGGATGTGGGGCAGTACGGGCTAGTGAGAGGAGCCGATGAGAAGGTGAACGGGAAGACCACGTCCAAGCATGTGAAGTCACTGGCCATACTTTTCGGGGATGACTCCCGCCACTGAGGACGAAGTCGGAGAGAAGGAGCTGCGAGTACCCGATCGCAGGGGGGTTGGAAAACCAGGAGGCTGATCCCGGGGACAGTAAGAACGAGCATGAGGAGACAGCACAGGGTGGTGATGACGTCCCTGAGTCGGTCGAGTTGCCGGATCAGGAGAAGGAAAAGGAGGAGAAAGTGCTAGCAGAAGAGGTCGCAGTCCGTCAAACAAGCTGGAGAAGCATCACGCCATGTGCACGGTGTGCCAGGTGTGGGGTGACGGCCCAAGCGTCGGTGAGGAAGAGAAGGATAAGCTGCTTCGTCTGGAAAGGCTGTATGGTCGGATCCAGAGTATGTCCCGTGTTCGGGCTCACGCCGTTTTGACATGGCTCGCAGTCAGAGGAAGAGCTTGCGCCAGGAGGAGATCTATGGCGAAAGGAACGGTGTGCGAGCTGAAGACCACGGGCCGGTGGCTGAGCTGATGGACTACAAGCTGATGAACTGTTATAGGGAGCAAACAGGAAATTCGTATTTCTGTTCATTGTACCTGTGGCACCCCTTTGTTATTCTCCCTTTCTGGCAGGCTTAAACTTTTACCAGCCAGCTGAAAACTGAGTCTGCTGGACAGACAATAACACCACCAATCCCCCCTCCAAGCCGGC
>LR141316.1:0-12936 GCA_900659605.1 Tisbe holothuriae | reverse complement strand
GCTTTTAAATTTACACTATGTCAACGTAATTTTTATATCTCTCTCTCTCTCTCTCTCTCTCTCTCCATCAGGCGATGCAATCAAGTGTTTATTACAACCCCGATCCAGACATCAGATCTGAGGATTTGAACCAAACTTGACACTTTTAAATAATGCATCTGAGCGGGCGGAGGTGTTCCCGTTCCCAAGGAAAAAGTCGCAAAAATGTGCGATTTTTAGTGGTAAGTAAATCGTGGGAAAGAGAATTTGGACGTAGTAATGTCTAAAATACTTTAATAAGAATAAAGTGTTAGTATTATTCGTTCTATTTGCAAATCTATTCAGAGTATAGTGCAGAAACTGTATAACGGGACTGCTTTGATTAAATACAAATAAATATGCATAATTATTCCCTTTTGCTGCATTAACATAGCTATCCTCTCCAGGCAGCTTTAAAAATGCACGTTCATTGAAGCGCATCCCACAAAAGTGCCTAATCTCAGCAACTCGGCAAGAACATTATTCATATTTATGTTTCGCGAATACAACTAATGCGAATAAGAAAAAGTGGTCAAAAGTCCGAAAATGATGCAATAAAGACAGAGTCTAAAGATTAAAAACATAGAGTATTTTATTTATTTCAGTTCAAGATTGTGTCCTTACATCATTAAGCAGTCACATAAGAATTCTCTCATATAAAATTCTATACTATAGTACAAATTTACAGATATTCTTCTATACGTGTATTTCAACTACTCGATTACTTTACTTATGCATTTTCATGATTGATATGATACAAAATAGTTGGATTTAAAAAGTATATAAAATATGCCATGAGGAAGATTGATTTAATGCATTATTAAGAACTGAGACATGAGGCCAGCTTGCGAAAGACGTTTTGAGTAGAGTCGTTTTCTTTACTTTAATAAGAGAGAAATTCAGGGTTGCCACTTTGGCTAAATTTGTTCATTTTTAGCTCTATAAAAGAGCAATTTAGTCTTCGTTTTCGTAATAAATGGCAACCCTGAAGAAACTTGCAAGCCCGCTTCATCCAACATTTGTTTTTCCAGACGTCTAAAGTATACAGATTATCAAGTGTACATATAATTGCCTCCTTTGCAACTTGCTATTGCTGATGTTCATTTTCTTGTTATCTTTGATACCACTGTGGCTGTTGTCATTGATACAATCCACTGTGGCTTCCACTTGGCGGGTTGTTGACATAATCCGAGATCATACCCTGATACGGGTTACCCAGCCAGGGCCCGTTGTCCCCGTTGCCAGCGCCACCTTCCATCTCGCTGAGTATAGCAGACACCTCACTGGGGTTGAACCCGTGCTGACTCGTGCTCGCCAACGGGGTGCAGTCGCTGCTGCCAAACCCAGGGCAGAACTCACCCACAGCCACGGCCGTGGTCGGGTTGGCAAGGTGGAGGTAGTCCAGCAGTCCGTCGTAGCCGTCCAGCCCAGCCGTGGCTGAGGGAAGCTCATACTCGTACGTGATCGTGTTGCCATCAGAACTGGTCTTGACCGGGGTGGACGTCTGCAGCGGCTGCTCAGCCTGTTGCTCAGGGTTGTAGTCCATGTCCAGACTCCGGCGGAAGCCAGTCGGCTCAGCCACGGGAGCAGCAACGACAAACTCATCATAAAGAGACTGGGACTCCTCCGGAGAGCTGGGCATGTCAGAAGATGGACTAGACGGAACCTTGGCACTTGCAGGGCTGGCGGTGCTCACATTGGACGGGGACCCCGGCGCGGCGTTGTTGGCCACTGCAGTGAACGCGTTGGATTTGCACACGCCGGACTTGAACTTGGAGTCAATGGTCAGATGGTTGCGCAGCCTAGAGTGGTCAATGCTGTCCAACTTGGACGCGGATGTGAACTTGACCCTGTTGTTGCTGCTCCAGGATGTGCCACGGAGAGGATCTTCCTTCTTTATTGGCAGGTTGTCCAGATCGGCAGGATCAAGCATCCTCTGAGTGCGGTTCTTCTTCCTCGGCCTGTACTTGTAGTCAGGGTACTGCTGCAGGTGTAGCAGTCTCAGCCGCTCAGCCTCTTGAACAAACGGCTCCCGGTCCTCATCAGACAGCATCTTCCACGTGCGTCCCAGACGCTTTGAGATCTCTGCATTGTGATATTCCGGTGCAACCTCAGCAATCTTCTTCCGCTCAATCTGCGACCACACCATGAAGGCATTCATGGGCCGCTTGATGTGATTAGGTGGGTGCTTCTTGGTCTGAAACAAAAGACATGTTGAAAGGCAAAGAACATGTGCTGGGTAAAGAAAGAAAGAAGAAGTTTCACGGCTTAATTTGACGCATCCCCCTCTTTTTGTTGTGTTTCAAGGCATTTAATTCGTTTGTTATGTCAAATCAATCTTGTTTTCGGACAGTTTCCGAGCAGCTGTGTGCTAAAATCTTCTAAGCAAGTGTGTAACTCGACTACGACTCCTACTTGAAGATTGAGCACTCAATCGGGCATGCACTCTGTTACGAATCTGACTCACTCTCAAGGCGAAAAGAAAGTTCTCTGTTCTTTCACACACATATGTAGCGCACAAAAATAAGATGAGTTGTGGAAAAAACAAGCAAATCGAAAACAAAATATGGCCTTGATCTTGAGAAATGTTTGACGAACGATCTGCAAATTAGTTCTCTTTTTTGTTTATTATGTTAGTTTCCTACCTGAGTAGCATCCGTATACGGCGTCTGCGAATCCGGGGTGACGGACAAGCTCCCAAAGATGACATCCGTGGGCGACGACGGCGACGTGGACAAGAACGAGCTGCTTGACGACGACGACATCGGACTTGAGTTGTTGCTACTAACGCCGCTTTCGTAATAGCCAGACATGCTGACGATTCAAAAGTTCGTTTGCGATAAAAGAGTTCACAAGCACAGACTTGTTTTCTTGCTTTTCACAGATGCTGAGTCAATGTTAATGCCACTCTAATAACGTCTTTCCCCCTTGAATTCCATCGACACACTGACTGACTTTTACCAACGAAAAGGACTTGAACTTGAGAAGGAAGTGACGCGAGCGCTCGCTTGTGTGTTGCTCAGATGTCGTAACAGGCTCACGGCTTGGAAACGACTGAAAGCAGGATCGTGTCGTTTGGAGAGCCTCATGAAAGAAGGCGCTTCGTTTATTATTAAAGTTGTTTCTCCTCCTCTTCCCGTGAGTCTAGGGGCTGCCGTGACACAGATATCGGCATACGATGAGACAAAACTCCGTTTGCACGTGCGATCAACAGCACAATATCAGAACATATTTTAAGAATATACCACTTATGTAGAACATGATATAACTCTGCATTAAGAATGGATTTAGACACTTTTACGTAAATATTGAATAGCTAATTAGCTTATTAATCAATTAAAATTTGTATTTTAACTGTTAGTTACTTATACTAATTATAAATACTCATTTGAAGATGGCTGGATGCAGATATGTTTTGAGATTGTACTGTAGCGATTTAGAACTTTGGACTTTATGCACCTTGATTTTTGCGCGGTAATAATGATGTTAAATCCGTTGTTTATTTGCTTATTGCAGAGCACGTCATAGTTTTATTGCACACAGCAACAAAGTGTGACAATTTCTGCTTAAGACTGACTCATGATGATATTGGGATAAATAATATTGCGAAGTACTCACTCTTCAGTTAATCAAAATGGCGAAATTTATTTATTAATTGTAGAAGCAGATTTGATATAAAATGGGGAAAAGGCCAAGGGCGAAAGTGCGAATACCCGACTAATCCATTGATATGTAATAATATGGAACAGTTTTACATATCTATGGTTTAAAATGATGTCTTACTTCATAATTTGCTCGTAACTCCAATGTTATGAAGCAAGCATTGGGAAGAATTACATTTGAAAAGTAATTCTGGAAATTTTCATGGAAAAATGTCATTCTAGAGGTATTTAGGTGTAATTCTACATACAAGTATGTTATTATAATTCCTAAAATTACGTAATTCTTGCTTTTTCCAAACAAATGTAATTGTAATTCTTGTAAAATAAATGTAATTTCTAAATGATTGTTATGAAGTGATGCTTGTATCTCTTGCTGATATTTTCGTTGGGTCCATTTCAATATTTCACTGCCGTATGAAATTAATAAACTTCTTCTTTTTCTTCAGCTGAGCTATATTGCAGACCTCGAAAGTAACTAATGCAATTCGAGAAGTCTGCAAAGATAATCAAGCAATTTATGCGGACAGGGAAAATATGACCAAGTTTAAGGGGCAACTTGTTAAACAAAGTTTAGTGTAAAATGTCATGAACTTTTTAACATTTTGCACAAACTTCAAGATAGTTTAAAAACTTTATCTGTCTATATTTGGTATTATTAGACCATCATTTTATGTCCACATCTCAGTGGAGGTCTTTCTTTGTCGCTGACACATATTTTAAAGTTAGATTTCTGCTATAATTATCTCGGATGGATATTTCAGGCCCTCTTTGGAGAGGGAAGACATTTTAATGGCGTTTTTGTGCATGTTTTTGTTTCTCAGTCAGGGTCAGAGACCGCGTTGGTGATGACAATTTTCGGGAGATTATAATAGCAGATACCTTTTAAACGTTTAAAACGTACATTTTAGGCCGTTTTAAGCAACTCTTTCGTCATCGACAGCTTATTAAATGCAAATAATAAAACAGAAGGTGATGAAAAATTGAATGCAGTTTTTCAAGTGCACTTTTTAAAACTTTTCTAACTTGGACTCGATAAGTCAAATATGATAGTAATAACACGATAACTAGCTACATAGCATTAAAATAAGCCTTAAAAGTGGATATCTCCATAAAGGTCATTGGCATTAAATGGCGAATAACTCTTTAAGGGAGTGCAAGCTTGTGAAGGAATGGTTAGCGTGTAAGACTTCTATGCAAGGGGGCTGGGGTTTAATTCCCGGCCTCGGCGGATGGATTTTTCATGTGCTCCAAAAAGTTGTCACAGTTCCTCTTGGACTTTCCATTGTGACTTGCAAATGAGGAACTCTATATAACGTTTAAAATAGTTACTTATTATTAAGCCAGTTGGCACTGCTCAGAACACAGTTCTAAGTTGGATGTCTCAGGCGGCTCAGCATATAAAGCAAACCAGCTTGCACTGCCACCTACCTTTAAAAATAGTAACTGTTTCGGCCTTATATTGCGTTCCTCATTGCTATGAACCTGAAAAGGTAGTATAGTATAAAGTATATAAAGAGGGATTAATAGCAAAACTCTTTTTAAGTCCTCTTCTCCCTCCTGTGGCGTGATGCTACTCCTCAGACTACTGCATCGCTGTCAACCGTCTCTTCTAAAAAGAGAGGCCATTTGAAGCGTTAATGTCATCTTGTGGTGGACTATTAAGACATTTGGAAGGCTATTAAGGGACAGACAGGAAGGGAGAGGTTGCGAGACGACGCTTACCAACATTGTGGACCTTTCAAACATGGATATGGACACACTGGGTGCGAAAGTATACATTTAAAACAAGCTAGATCATTTTCTTAACACATACTTCCCCGCTTGCTTTCTGTGTATAGGTGGTATGCGTTGTATAATGCCACAACAAGACTGATTTTGTTAGAATTCACATCCAGGGCTGACATATCCATGCATTGTTCAACCCTTGAGGGCACCCACAAGATGCTTTGACGGCGCAACCAACACACAGCCTAATAACGTAACTACCCCTTTAATCATGGACGCTACAGTCTATAATATCATTTTCAAGATGGGGGTTGCGGTAACATCGACCGTTGCTGCTTATTATATTAGACGGAGGATCTATTTTGTTGTTTGCCAGCTGCACTAAATGTATCATTTCTGACCGCATTCATCGCTCTTTCATTTTTAAATTTAGATCCGAAATAAGTGGCTGTTATTTGCTTATTTGTTACAAAACGTATCACTTTATACTCCCATCAACTATAGAGAAACACCAGGAGCATTATTACGTTTACCTTTTTTAGCCTGGAAGGCACAGTCAACAGTACAATATCAAAACACATTCCATGATTTTACCACTTATGTAGACCATGTTACACCACACATTAAGAATGTTTTAGACACTTTCATGTCATTATTGAATAGTAAATTATACAATTAATCCATTAATACTTGTATTTTAACAGTTACTGACTAATAATCAAGCAAAATACTCATTTAACAATGGCTGGCAAAGTCCTGGGATGTGTTTTGATATTGTACTGTAGCAGTGTATGTATATAACGGACGCAAAAGAAATTAAAGCCGGCTAGACAGAGGTGAAGAAGAAGAAGAAGTAAAAGACGTCCCCCACTTAGTCCGACTCTTAGTGTATATTTGCTCCGAAAAGGCCAGTAGGGCGTTAGTCCGAACTAGGGAAGGCAATTAGTCCGAACTGGCTAGTACATCATTAGTCCGAATTTAATTTCAAGCTGTTCATAAGCCGACAGCAGGGCCGGCTAGAGTGAGCATAAGTCCGACAACATTTTGTAGTTGGTCACTAGTCCGACAGTAGGTTAAGCATAAGTCCGACAGCAGGGTAAGCACATTAGGAGGATAAGCATAAGGGTGATAGTTAATACATTTAATAATGTTTATATTAATAAATGAGTACAATACATAGCAACTTAATTTAATATATTAATATCAAATGTAAAGGAAATCTCTCAACCTGTACTTATTACACAGTTACACAGTTTTACAAAGTAAATGCTGAGCTGTTAAAAACTCAAAGGACTTACTTAATGTTAAAATCTAAGTGTGTTAATTAAAGCTACAAATATTTACTTGATAAAATCAAAGTAGTTAAAACAAAGCATTTAATACATAATTGTATATTTTATTATATCTGTTCTACTGCAAATGCTATACCTCTAATTTCGGCCTAGAGAATACCCCAAAACAGATTCGGACTAATGATATACCTCCGAATTCGGTCGACTGAACACCTTCAGGCATATTCGGACTAATGGTATACTACTGTGTTTGGTCTAGTGAACACCTCCCGGGCAGATTCGGACTAATGGTATACTACTGGGTTCGGACTACTGGGTACTATAACAAATTCGGACTAAATGTTTACTTATGTCGGACTAAATGTGTTGCCTCCAAATGCAGATGCAACTCTTCTTGCATGAACTTGTTGAAGGATATGCGTTCATTTCTTGGTATCTTCCATATACATGCTAAATAAAAACTGATTTTGTAAATATTAACAATGAATAAGAGTCATTAAGGTAATAATTATCATATTTTAAGGGATGTAGTCCTAAAAAATAATGCCATAACTGTTTTGGTTCTTGTCTACATACTTTCCATATCCAATGCCAGTCCTTCATATTGATTTATCTACCATTATTAGCAGGCTTGGTCTTGTGAACAGAGGAAATTGTACGTCGGCATCGAACTATAAGGCGGTGTTGTGCTCATTAGAAACAGCTGATACCATCGACAGAAGAAAAACAAACTTCGAAGGCTGAGCTGTGCGGAACTTCCTCCAAGGCGCAAGGATAAGTTGTTTGTAGGAATGATTAGGTGCTAAATGAAAGTGAACGCAAACGGACTATGCGAGTATCTTCACCATTTTGTTACTGTGTTGTATATTGTGCTGAATTTTGTACTATGTTAGGGGTTCTTAAACATATAAATATGTGTAGTAGTTAATTACTTGGTTTCCTTTTGCAGAGTAGTGTTTGTGTTTGGCAGCTTGAGAATGAAAAGGCCCCAGAGACAAAAGGGAGAAAGAATGAGAGAAAGCAAAAAGAAGGCGCCAAGAGCATAACAAATAACAGTAGTGAGGCATAACAAGGTGCTGATATAACTCAAAGAGCGGACAATAGCCCGTGGCGGAATGGTTAGCTTGAGAGACTCCCATGCAAGGGGTCCGGGGTTCAAATCCCGGCCTTGGCGGATGGATTTTTCAAATGTGCCAAAAAGCTGCCACACAAATTGGCCATGTGTGGCGTGCTATTGCAATGAACCTGAAAAGGTAGTGCCCAAAAATAAATAAAAAGGGATGCATAGCAAATATTAAAAAACCATCAAAGAGCGCAGGATTAGCTTTGTTTTGATCAAGGGTTGTAACTAACATTAGGACTTACAATAACATTTCTCCTGATTAAATTCTTTATTGCCCTGTTCTTTGCAAGGAACATTTTCTCACAGTCTTAAATAAGCCTTTTGAATTGGCTTATTACCTACAATGTACGGAAGTGTATGCGGCGTTATTACTGCCTCTATTGCCCATTTTCGCCTTATTGTTGGAGCTGTAAAAATCACAGAAACGTGCCTGGGAAAAATGGGGAATGCAATGGTAGAAATAAATTACTTTTAAGTGAAGCTATTGCGAATTATATTGCATTTCTATGCATAAATATAAACAAAATGCAGCAGTATTTTAATGAATTATTCCTTGGGGTTAATTAATGATATGCTAAAACAGTACATCATTGCGAAACCCGAAGAAAAGTTTTCCAATAGAGCAAAAATATATGTTTCACAATACAGTTTCTAATTAATTGCATCAGACATTTACGAATATAGTATATTGTACAAAATAATTTCAAAAAAATGAACCAAAGTAACATTGTAATATAATGTCAATAACAATTTGATTGGTATATCCATATATGCACAGATATTTCCAATTTATTTGTAAGCGGAACAAATTAAGCTTATAAATGCATTAAAACTTTGTTCTAACTATGCCAATATCAAGCCTTTGGAAAGGAGCCCACAAAAGTTTTCACTCCCGTTGTTGTTGTTGTTGTTGTGCAATACATTTCCCCTTCATAACATAATACCCAATTCTACAGATCAAAATCAAACTAAGAAAGATTGAACAGTTGAAATAACTTTGAATGTCCCAGGGAAACTTGATAAAATGTAGATAGCTGAAAAAACTTATTGCTAGTTTGTGAAACACTGATAGTATAATTAAAATGTTTATTTGCTTACTTATATCTGTCAGTGTAGTATTTTGATCGGTTGTAGAACATGGCTCCGCACAGCGACAAACTTTTTTGATGGAGTGCCTTCCAAGCGATCGTATTCCCATTTTTTACACTCTCTGCTTTCAATGGGAGAATAAAAACACAAAACTTTGCTGCAGCATTGAAGAAGAATTTGCAGAATTTATCCAATGTCAATATAAGGTAGAATAGATTGCTTCGTAAATAACTAATAATATGGACATACGGTCAGACTTTCCAGGCACAGTGGGCTGTCTTCGGATATAAATATATTGCTCTATCTTAATCTCTGAATTTCTATTCCTGTGATGTATACAATCAGACTACTGTGCCATGTATTTTTGTACTAAAATAGTTTCTAATATCCTTCACCGCTTACCTCACTTAACATAATATTTGCCCAGAAATACCAGGCACAGATTCTGCATTATTTTCAGACCAGGAGCCCCAACAATTCGGGGAATGTTTTGTGAGATTAAAGGGTCGCATGTGTATTAGTGGATCGGACCAAAATCACGGTTTAAAATGCCCATTAAGGCGCATTCTTTAAATCGTTTGCACGTTATAAGCAGAGCAGGAATAGCCCTTAGTACATGTACATGCAAAACTTAGGCATTCATATGTGTACTTTTACAGTTGTTTAACTTTTTTGCATTAGATGTGTTTGTAGACTCTAAATTTAACTGTATTCCTGTAGATATCCATAGTATCGATCGTTTTGAGCATAAAACTCTGCTCTTTTTTGTTACATTTTATTCCGGTTGGGGCAAAAGTCCTATAAAACGACAAAAATAGCATAAAATTCTCGCTCTTTGCAGCATAAAAAGTCCCCATCCGAGGCTTCCTTTGCATCTAATAGCCTTCAGAGGCGGCTCCAACTATACACAACAAAAACTTCATGGAGGCTAAATTTGCATTGCGATGCTGTTAGAGAGTACGTACATAAAAATTTGAACTTTAAACGCTTTTAGTTCTATTTATACGTGTATAAAATAGCCTTTTTTCGTTCACATGTCGAACTGTCACCAGTCTTCGTGATTGGGAAATCAAATCCGATTTCCTTTCTCTCAACCTTATGTCAATCCCTCAAAATGTGTGGCAGTTAAATCTACTCTCATTCCGGTGGAAGAGAAAAAAAGGTGGAGAAGGAAAACAACATCCCGATCAGACAAGGAGTACTTGTAAATTACCATGGTAATTACATGTTAGTAGTAGACTGAAAGTTCTCAATTTCTGTGTATTGGGCACTAAAGTATACACTGTATACATGTAATTAATATGTCAAAATACTTGTTTAAATGATATAATGCAATCTGGTAGAACAACAGTAGCATGTGTAATTCAATGCTAACTTTCGACATCAGTTTGCCCGGGTTGATGTGAATCGACAGAGAGGAGGAAATGAAATAAGGCAGGAAAAAGAAACTCATTTCTCTTCAAGTGACTTAATTCAAAAGGAATGGAGAGAAAGAAGACGAAGAAGAGGATTCCTTTAAGCCTCTCTTCGGCCTTAGACTGAGTCAATTCTACGGTACAAAACCATATGCCTAATTTATATGTACATCTTTAAGAAGTAAGATAAACGATGCTCTTATACAGAGCGTAGTTTAAAGCATTTTACCTACAATATTAGGTTCATTCAGTTTGTTCCAGTAGAATAAAAGGTTAGGTTCCCTTGGAAATTAAGTCTGTAAAATAAAAGGAGCATCTCCTCCTCGAGATCTCTTTTCCCCGTCCTCATCTTTTCACTTTCGATCGACATTAGATCGATCTGGGGTTCTCAACCTCTCCAGATACCTTTAACGTCGATTGGGTGTGTTGTTACATACCTGTAATTGGAAGAGAAAGTGAGAATGATTAAGATGATTTTGTAAATACTTGTATATTGATTACATAAGACGTGACTGTTTAAGTAACATACATGCAGTGATCTAAATATATAACCATTACAAAACAATATAGTTAAGACAGTATAATTTCTAATAAACACGTTCCATTCTCCTTATCAGTCGCATCTTCTAACCCCACTGACAGCGCAGACAACAATTCAAAGACAGTTTTTGTGGTATCATCTCTCTCTTTCTCTTTCTCTCTCCCTCTCTCTATCTTTCTATCTGAACTCCAAATCAAGCCTCTCTTTTAAAACTGCCCTGTGTTCTTTCCACGGTCTGCTTTTTGTGTATGATAGAGGATCTTTCTGCGTAAAAACGTCCCTTTCTATCTTGCCTTGAAGCAATCTGGGGCAAAAGTTTGTCGTATTTCAAAAGAAAGGGGAGGAGGTTAGAAGGGAATAAATTTTGACACAAGGCTTAACGGTCTGTTAAGAAAACATGTCCATATTATGTTATTATCAGCTTAAAGAGATTAATGCTTCCTTGTAAGTACTTATATTTAATTATGTATTATCAAAATATCAGTTTTAAGTAGTATAAACATGTTGACAAGAAAATATTAACCTGAAGTATGTCCCACTAATCCACTTGAGCTACATCAACATATAGTCACGACACAAGCATGTCTATCACAAAGTTAAACACCCGACTTCAATGTACGAAAAAGGTCTCACCACGCAAAGTTTGGAGGGAAAAGCCCGAGATAAGAGCATTTTTAAGTCACGGGTTTAACTTTTTTCCATAATTACGTTTTGGAGTTAAAGTTTTTTTCCAGGCGATAAAAGTGACGCACGAGTTTTAAAAAGTCAAATGTCATGTCATCTTTAAGGGATGCCATTTTATGAATTATTTCTTTAATCAACATATTTGATAATATTGTAACTCTTAAAACGATTTCATTATACTTTTACTATGAAGAAAAGTATAATACATTAGAAATTGGGCATTAATATTATACGCTCTTTAAACAAAGTAAAGCTAAAACATTCCTTATAGATCATATAAACATAAAGACCATATAATTTAAACACCCAACTTTCTATTGTATTATACTCGTCTTCTAAGTAAAAGAATAAGTTAGTCTTGTCAAAGTTTTCCTCTCTCCTCTCTATAGGCTGACTTGCATGCTTAAAAGTAAATGGAGGAGAAGAAAAAGCACAAAAACTTTCATTTTTTAGACATTTCAACTCGTAAAAGAGTAAAAAGTTTTCTGACGAAAAATCATTGCATGAAATAAGAGATCGAAAGGAGGGCCTTTCGAGTGATGACAGCTAAATGGCTTTCGATTACAGGGTGATGTTTTATTTTTGTATATATTAGACTAACGTTTAACCAGTTTTCCAGTGTAAGGTAGATGAGTTTTTGATACATAACAGAGTGGCACAAATTTTGTACACAAATCAGCTTTCTATTTCTTTATATTTAGCGTCAAATAACACTGTACAGCTGCCTAAAGAATGCCCAACTCCTATAAAATCATTACAATTTCACAAACTATATCAGAACTTTCAGAAATAAGCTTGCAAACAGTAGCCGCCGCTGCTGCTAGCCGTGTGAAATGTGGCGTGAAAACGCTTGAATTTCTCTCCTTGAACAAGAACAACAATAATGCACAGTGGCTCAAAATGATAATATATTATATTTGTAACATAAAACGATAGTGAACTAACATTAATGAGTAATTATATATTATAATAGTGCGCTCTAGAAGTAGACAAGTAACCTGATGTGCAAAGAGAGTAAATAGCAAAATTAATGGCCTATGTATCCATTTAGAATTAAGTCCACTCATGCTTTTTATGACGGAAAGGGGAGGGAGAAGGAAGTAAAAAAGGATGACAAATGGACTGAATCTGCAAAACGGGGGAGAGGAAACTTCAGACTCATCATAGGAAATGTCCTCAAAAGTTTTCTGTCTCTTTGTCCTGTTCAGGGAAACAAAGTAAAAGGGGACAATTGAATGGAGGAAACTTTACTAGAAACCTGTCATTTACTTATATAAAAAGTGAACTCTACTTTATTGCTAGGTGGTCCCTGATACCAGTAACTGTTTAAGTCTTCCTTGGGGCCTTTTTAAACGCCCTCCTCCTTCTCTCACTGTCTTTACTCTCT
>LR141315.1:0-12967 GCA_900659605.1 Tisbe holothuriae | reverse complement strand
AAACGAAACTTTAATACACTGTTTAATACACTGTATTTTAAACTATCAACTATCAACATGTTACCCCATACAAATTTGTGTAGTTAAATTGCATATTTACCATTAAAGAACTCATGAAGATTTGGGGGTCAAAAAGCGTAGCAGAGCAAAAGCCTGGGGCCAAAAGGCGTAGCGGGCCAAAAGCGGCAAACACAGAAGGCTTTTGTAGTGAAAAGGCCTTTGTAGTATAAACAGCTTTAGTGCCATATACAGCGTTATGCCAAATGGGGATCTAACTACTATTAAGGAGTTAGGGGTCGTTTTGAAAGAGAAGCTTTTGGATAACAATCATATGGATAATAGAGCAGAAGTCATTTCATGCAAAATACTCGAGATAACATACTAATCAACAATCGATCATGAATACTAGTCGTATGCCTCTCTAGAGCAGTCTTATATCTTATATATAGAGAGGGACACATAAAATCAAGAATACTTTATTTATTAGTATTTAGTTACATTAAATGGTGGTCCAATGCAATCTCAGTGCAACAGTGGTATGTTTACCATCATGAATATAATTAATGTGACACTCTAGTATAGCCCAATATGTGAATACAATAGCTACAATATTAGAAACACCTCTCACATACGTTATGCAATCAAAGATGCTGTCATTTTCATGACTACTAGTCATGTGCATTGTCATTCAAAGTTCAAAATGAGATATATATTCAAATATTTTCAAATGAAGATAATGGAAATCTTAATAATTGCAGTCAGTGCATGCCTAAACCTCCGAAACATCAGTCATAATTGCCACACCACATTAAATTTCTAAAAGACTAATGTGCAATATGCAGCTTGATTTAGGATATCAAATGTCTGCAGACATAGAACTACAGGGTGTCCCAGAATAACTGTGTAAAAGTAAACACTTATATCTCAGCTCTGTATTATTCCACCAATATTTTATTGGTACCTACCATTCAAGAGAGGAAGATTTACAATTTTTGTTAGTACCATTATCATCTTTCTAGTTTATCATGTGTGTGCTATGTTGAAGCATTTTTGGAAAACTATAGATTTAACTGTCAAATGGGTCAAAATGGAAGATTTCTTAAAAAGAGGCATTAATGCCCTTAAAGCTACCTATGGGTTGGAGAATGGACCTCTAATGTAAATTAATGCCTTTCTAGCATGGAAAACCATTTTAATTTCCCATTTTAGATTAATCCTATAGGAAATTGCAATTTGGTGCTCCAGTTTTAGTTATAAACTGTATTTGTCTTTATGCCTATAATTTGGTCCATAAATGAAACCTCCCCATAACTTGAAATATATCAAATAAAATTGTAACTCTTCCTCTCCTAAATGGTACCAATAGCATTTTAATGAGACTTGATAGAGCTGAGATATAGCCATTTACTTTTACACAGTTATTCTGGGACACCCTGTAATACTAAAGGGCTTTATAAAGTATTAGTTCAATGTCTGCAGATCAGAATTACTCAGGCCCTCTATTTCGATGAGCTCATTGCTCAGTCCTGTGCCACTCAGCTTTTGTCTCTAGAGCAAGATATTTGACTATCTTGTAAGTTGTTACGTAACAAAACTGGGAATCAAATCCTTCTTCCCATCTGTTTGTTGTTTGTACTTATTCCCAATCATATGCAATACATCATACACTGTTCTAATGGGACTCCTAATATACTGTATATAACAGAGGTGAATCCATGTATTACTGCTTTTATGGGGGAAACCTTTGGACCTACTTACTATTCTCATGAATTTTAAGAACATGCTTCTTTATATGAGTTTTTTTTAAAGTACATTTTTGACTTTCAGCAATTTCCTAACTTACTGAAACATACAATGTAGTTCATGATGAACAATTCAAAGGTACCAAATGTGCTAAAACCAACAATACACTGTACACTATTATGAGAAGCATGCCATGAAAGTGCACTACCTGCAGTAAGAGAAGATTACATATAATTGTCATGTATCCACTGAAGATGCACATTAAAAATGCGGTTCACACGAAGAAAATAAGATTGTGACTAAAGTATGCATGTCAAATATACAATATATAATGTAATATAATAAAGTAAAGACATAGAGGGTAATTATGACTAAAGATAAATCTAAAAAAAATACACTTAACTCAAAACGAGGCGTCTTCTGTAAGTATCCATCAAAATACTGCATGAGGAATACTCACTAAAAAGACACTCATTTTTTTGTAGTTTGATACATTCATTGCATGGCCGTTCAGACTAGTTCTCCTTAACCGCAGTTAAAGGAAACTAGTTTTGACCTCCTTCAGTGTTAATGCAACATAAGCTAAGGTTCAATATTATGAGTATTTTGAAATGCATTTCATTAATGTGCACGACATCTGTCATAAAGTTAGTTCATATATCGACGCAAGTCCCAACCGATTGGAAAATAAGACAATTTCAACAAGTTGTTCATTTGAGCTCCTTCAGAAGACTGATTTTATTCCCATGCTTCATTCAGTATCAGGGATACCATATATTATTATTCTCAGCCAATTTGCACATTTGTTTCCTCTTTTCCTTAAATCATACAAATACAATGATGTTATCCATATAAGAACTCAAATAATTATTATCCATGTCACATTCTTAATTTATAAACCATAATACACCACATTTCTCTTCCAAAACACCAACCAAGACCAAAACACTCCATCCTCAAATCCTCCTCTCCATCGTCCCTACTTTCTCTCTCAGAAAGAGAGGGAAATTCGAAACGTACTCTAAGCCGATGTTACACGATTAATTCGACATTAACTCCCCTTATTTAACCCCACACGGTTAAATTACTGGTTGTTTAATCAGGGTAAAGCTTATCCTTCCAAGCTAACATCCACTTCGATGGAGGCGACTTCTTATTCGACTTCAAGAACTCCTTCGTGCACCAATACTCTTGATCGTTCTGCATGGTAGAGACCAGCTTGGACGGGGGAATTGCAGGTCCTCCGTACTTCCAACCGTCGATTGCTACCAACACGCTCAGTTTGTAACTAAGGAGAGATCCCTCCTCGTAAACCTGTTTCTGGACCGAAGAGGAGTCGGTGGGACAACGGCGATACTCATGTCCTCGTTTGAAGCAATGCCAACAGTAAGAATGCAATGTTGGACATACAGCGGGAGCGTGTCCTTGAGGACGCAAACAGTATTTATAGTTACACACTCTTTCCGCTCGCTCGTCCATCTTGCCCTTGTGAACCGATGCTACCGGGCATTTAGCGACAGAAGTGTGGGACGATGACCCACAACACGGACACCACTTTCTCAGGCTGCACAGAGGCCGATACTGATCCCACATGTTTCGAGAATAAGGGGTGAGACCGTTGTCCAGAACCAACCTTCTAACACCAGAGATTGTTTTCTCGGCTTGCTTGCGTTCTGCTATGTCCAATCGGACAGCCACTTGGTCATGACGAATTATCCCAAATCGTTCATCGCAAGCTCCAGTCTTGGGGAGCACCACCTTGGGTTTAGACTTCGCCTTCTCGTCCGCATCCGAAGACGAGGAGTCCGAATCACTAGACGAGGACGAAGAAGAGTCGCCCGACGAGGAGGAAGAAGAAGAACCAGATGATAACACCGCGGCCACAGCCATGGTTTTCATCTTTTTCATCGGACGTTCCATCACATTCTGTCCTAATGGAACTCCGCTCTCGTTGCTAACCTTCTTTCTCGTGGTTGAACTCGACCCAAGTCTGCAGTTTTCTCGCCTCCTCGATGAAACTGGAGAACAAACCACACGATGCTCTCGCTTGGTTGGAGGAGGTGGGGGCGTTCTATCTCTAGTTCTCGCTCCGGTGTCGTTGTTTCGGTTGATCAATCGAGTAGGAGGTGTGCGTGACCGAGTTCTCATCATCCCTCGTCCCAGCGGCTCCCTGTTGGGCGACGATATTTCTATTGGAATCCTGTCCACCTGTTGAGTACGCCTCGAGCGAGCTCCACCGTAAGCACCTGTAGCTCTTGGGATGAGAGGAGATCGGCTCCGACTGTCATACCGATACCTGTCTCGAGGGGGTCTACTGTCCAGAATAGACCTCTTCTTTGGACGATTGTCTCTTTGAGGTGAGTTCTTGGAATCAGTCGCTGCCACAGCAGCGATGTTCGCGTCTCTGACCTGTTCTTTCATACTGGTACCGGCCACAGCAGGTACTGTATCGTGAACGTAACAAGATTCCTCGTTTCCAAGATGAACGGTCTCCGTCTCGCCTTCGTCCTCTTCCGCTTCGTAGTCCAGCGGCTCCTCGATGTGGATCTGGAGAAGATCCTCGCTGGGACCGATTCGAGCCCTTCTGCTTGATGCCACCTGTAATGACACTTGGATTGCGTTAGTCGAGACGGCTTTCAAGATGCACTCGTTCAATATTTCTCGAACGAAGTCCTCCTTGTCGTTCATCGCTTCACGCTCTTCGGCGGACTTTGTTGTTGTTTTGGTTCTCTTTCTCAGCTGCTCGGCTTGGGGGGCGCGAGTCAGGGATCCCAACAAAAAATCATCGCGTATCCACTCCGTTAGTAATCCTATCAGGAGTCCTTCCTTTGGAAGGGTCATGTGACCTTGATCAAGCAGTACATAAATTCTGGCCCATACGGTGCTCCAGATTCTCTTCCCCATGTTAGCAAAGAATGCGATCTGCCTTAATGACTTGACATGGCAAAAAACTGCATTCTGTGGATCGTCGTCCCCGGGCCACTTTAATCGCTGAAGCATCTTCTCTTCAAACTTGCCCGCCGAGTCTGATGACCAAACTCGAAACATGGATTCCTCCAGTAACCTCCCCCATTGTCTCCCCTCAGTGTCCGATTCCATCCCCGTGTGGTCCCGTAGCCTCTCCTTCGTGCCCGACGCCAGCCTGGTATGGTCCCATCCTTCCGGGAGGAGGTCCAGCGTGTCTTTGGCTACGTCTCCGAGGGGTAAGTAATCATACTGAGGGATGCCAGCCAGTAGAAGGTCCTCTTGGAACGTGACTATTAGACGCTTTTGAAGGTACTCATGTACCTCTTTGGATACGAAAGTGGTCCAACTGGGAAATACCGCTGGAAGCGGCGGCGGTTCGTCCCCTGATAAGTCCCCAAACAGGTCCAGGGGCTCGGTTTCGCATAGCCAGTGATAAACTCCCAGAACGAGCACCCGTCCTCCTGATGTACTAAGTACGATGGTGTGAGGGTATCCGGACTCGGGTTGTTCAATGATATGGAGGCCGACGGTTCTTGTAGTGTCTTCCTGCTCCAACCATTTTATCCCCCTCTTTACCTCCTCTTGGTTGGTAGCCATGCGAATGGATGGATTCTTCTCGACATCGGTACCCATTACGGGTGCGTTGTCGAGTATCTTTGCTTCTAACGACAGCCGAGTGGGTTCCCGGTCTTGGTCGCTCCCCGGGGTGACCAGCAGGTCTGAAGGGAACATCGTGTTATCGCTTGAGCGTTTGAATAGTCGTATTGTGGTCAATAGCATGGTGATCGTCTGAAATTTAATATTAAAAGGTGATAAAATTCGCATAAGATATTCTTGACCCCTCGGGGCTCCGTGGAGGGTGTAAAATTAAAAACCGCTGTTTATTACTATTATATTTTACTAATGGTCTCTCCATCAAGCATATAGTAGGATCCTCCCCTCCTGTATTTTATCCTCTCTTCCTAATGCACTTATAAGTCTTAATTGTCTATTCGATTGGCGCCATGAGTCGGACGTGTCTTTTGAACACTTTTCCTTTAATCATGACCTCTGCGACTCGTACTTCCCCGTCGGTTCCCGTGAACACCTTCACCACCCGTCCTAATTCCCACCTACTCCTGTGGGCGTCCTTGTGTAGGCATGCCACTATTTGCCCCTCGGTTATAGGTTGGGTTGATGATCTCCATTTGCCTCTAGGTTCGAGATCTGGGATAATTTCGTCCCTAAATCTGATCCACAGTTTCTCACGCGCCGTTTGTAACTGTGCCCAGAGCTGTTCGGGTTTATCTTTCATTTTGTTCCACTCCAGATTGAGGTCCCCGTTGAGAGTTCCTGATCCTAGGAAGTGTCCCGGTGTGAGTGGTTCCAACTCCTCGATGTCCGTGGGCATTGTGCCGATTGGGCGAGTATTAAGTAATTCTTCAGCCATTACCAGAGCTGTATGGAACTGATCTTCGTTATAGTCTTCCTGGGTTATCAGGCCAGTCAGGGCTTTCTTGGTGGCCTTGACCATGCTTTCCACCACTCCTCCTACATGAGGACTTCTGGGAGGATAGAAGTCCCACCTGACTTCAGTCCATCCAGGCGATGCCATTGAGTGTCCTCTGAATCTGTCTAGTTGCGAGAACATTTGGGATAGTTGGACGAAGTGAGGGGCATTGTCACTCAATATAGTGAGGGGGATACCTCGTCTAGAGGCAAATCGTTGCATTGCTAGCAGTGTGCACGTTGCGTCGAGTCCCGTCAATGGTTCCAGGTGCACCGCCCTGAATGTAGCGCATGTTATGACTAGGAACCACCTTTTTTCCCTATTTCGTCGGTTTACTGGGAGTACCTTAAATGGTCCCCCAATGTCCACCACAATGTCTTCAAATGCCAACTGCCCTACCCTGCCCCTACCTAACCGAGTATCCGGCAAGGGGCCCATTTTAGGGCGGCTTCGAGTGGCAAAGTTCCTTTTGCATTGGAAGCATTTCGTTGTTACTCCTCTAGCAAATGAATTGCCGTTTGGTATCCACACTATTTTTCTGAGAGCCGTAAGAAGACCCTTTGGGCCCAAAGCGTGTTTTAGATGGTCAGAGTGTACGTGATTCCCCCAGGATTTGGTTATGTTGTGGTGTCTGGGGAGTAGAATCCTTGGGTCCGAACCTGTTCTTCCCCTGACCACCAGTACTCCGTCCAGTATTTCGGGATCCAATCCTGACCAAGGTGGTTTTCCATGGTGTTTGGTAATTCCTCCCATTTGGGAGAAGTAGGGTGACCAACAGTCTCTTTGTGCTTCCCGAAATAGCATCATCCTTGCCTCCTCGTTGTTGCATTTAATGTCGACTCCCACTTTGGCTCTCTCGCACCATCTTTTTACTGCCTTGATGGTCGCTCTTGCTGACTTCATCACCTCCCTCCAGGTTCCCAGGGTTTCGTGCCTCGTTTGTGTTACTGCGAATATCCCCAGTAATTTTCTCCATTTCTTCTCGTCTGGAAGAGGGATTATAGGTTCCGGTGAGACTGGCGTAGTAGGCCAGTCCTTGGTGAGTAGGTAGCCCGGTCCTTTCCACCATAATTCTAGCTGGACCAGATCTTTCATCGATGTTCCCCTTGATAATGGATCCGCCGGGTTGACATCAGTCGGCACGTGATGCCATTGTTCCGGGGGAGAAGCCTCCCTTATCATGGCCACTCTTCGAGCGCAATATTGATCGACTTCTCGTCCCGGGGCCTTTACCCAATGGATGACATTCATAGAGTCACTCCAAAAGTGTGTGTTCTTGGATGAGATGTCGTATGCTCTCCAGAGCTTGGCTATGAGTTTGATGGATAAGCACGCTCCTTCCAGCTCCATTCTGGGTATGCTCAAGTCCGAGACTTCTGCGGAGATTATTCGAGATTTTGAGGCCACGAGGACTGATTTGCCTTCGCTTACAATGTAAGCCACGCTCCCATAAGCATATCCCGAAGCATCGCTGAAGATGTGCAGTTCAGCTCCTTCCTTATTTGGTTTAGTCCATCGAGGTACTCGAATCTGATCCAGATGGGTCAGTTGTTCAAACCAGTTCTTCCATTTCTTCTGGTTGTACTCCGAAGGTTGGTCTTCCCAGTCAGGGCAGGTTTTCCAAGTTTCCTTCAGAAGGACCTTTCCCGCCATATTGTTTGGTCCAGTCCATCCTGCTGGATCATATAGCTTCATGAACGAGGCCATGATGTTGCGTTTCGTTGGAATCTTTGGATAACTGGTGCTTATCTTAATGGCAAACGCATCCTCTTCGAGGTGCCACAGCAAGCCTAGGGCTGAGTCTGTTTCGAGTCCAGTGGACGGTTCCCCTATTTCGACTATTTTGGCCTTGGAGCGGTGCTCTTCTGGGAGAACTTCAGGACGGTTAGATGACCACTTATGCAGCCTGATTTGCAGAGACTCGAATATGGCTATCATTCCTTTCACCAGATCCTTAGCCTCTTCTTCGGAGTCGACTGAGCCTAGATTGTCGTCCACGATGGACGCTAGAAGTATGGTTAGCGCTGCTACAGTAGCCACCATCCACATCTGAAGTGCTCGCCTCTTTACCACAAATATAGACGAGTTTGGGCTTCCCGAACTGCCAAATGGGTGGCAGGTGAAGTGGTACATCGATGGCTCTTCTTCTCCCTCGAAAGCGTGTAGAAAGGAATAGTATTTGTAGTCCTCTTCGGGGATCCCGATACTGAGGAACATTTCCTTGGCATCTGAGATAATTCCTATTTCTCCCCGTCGGAAGAGTTGGAGAACTACGAAGAGCTCATTGCAGATCTTGGGCCCTGCCAGGATGTGATCGTTTAGACTTTTGCCGTTGAATTGATATTTCCCGTTCATGCATACTCGAATCTTGGTAGTCTTTCGATCCTCCCTGATGACGGCAAAATGGGGTATAAAGAAGGCTCCCCTCTCCTTGAGTGTGGGATCCTTTCTTACGTAATCCTTGTCCAGCCACCCCCTAATGACCTTGTCATATCTTTCCTTAATCTCAGGTTTCTGTTGGAATGACATCTTCTGTCGCTTCCAGAGCTTGTAAGCTACGTCGTGGTTGGGCAAAGGTCTTTCGTGATCTTTCCATAGGATCGGAGCCACGGCTCTTTCATTAGGAGTATGTTGGGTCTTCTCGGCCAGTGTGGCAAGTGCTTTCCTATCTCCTCCATTGAGGATCGGTGGAGGATTTCTGGCGGCTCGTAGGTAGGGATCTTCTGGTTTGAGAAACGGAATGTCCGTTGCTGCTTCCAAAACTCTAATAAAAGAGCTGGATTGGACGTAAGGCTTGCCTTGTTCCTCGTCCACCTTCGGGGGTGGTAGCACTCTTCCCACAACCGTCCATCCCAGTGGTCCTAGTCTTGCGACTGGATCATTCGAGTTACTCCCCACCACCTCCCTCACTGATCGGTGGAAGTAGTGGGCTCCCAATCCTAGTAGTAGGTGGATCCTGCCTTCCCCGGCTAGTGGAGGGATAGGGAGGTCTTTCAGGTGGGACCATTTTGACTTCCTCTCCGCCCAGTTTACTGGTCGAAAGTTGCCTATCGGGTGGTCGGTCACCATGACTTCTATAGTCCTACGAATTTTTCCGTTGAGACTTTCCACTACAACCTTGGATTTCCATCCTTTTAGGGTTGTTTCTGATCCTGAGAATAGTGACACTGGCATCTCGCATTCGTCGCCCTGAAGGCCGATCTGTTTGGCTTGTCCCATGTCTAGAAACTCTGTTTCGCTTCCGTCATCCAAGAATGCGTTAATCACTTCCGCTTTTCGGTTGGAAGGGTTGATCAGTCTGACGGCTATGTGACGATGCGAGATGAGGGGGGACGGGATTTCTGCTGTTGCGCTAATGTGGATGGCATTAACAGAGGCAGTGTGTCCATTCTCCTGTGCCGAAAGGTTAATTTCATCCAGAGCTGCTGCTAGTTCCTCTCCCTCTGGACAGTAATCCCCGTCCGTCACTTGAACCGCGTTGGATGACTTCTTGGTTACCGGGGGGAAGAAAGTTCCGTGGAGCAACGTGTGGTGGTTTTTTGAGCATTTAGAGCATGGTACTGAGGAGCAGTCTTTGATGACGTGTCCGTGCCCTAAACATTTCAGGCATCTTTGCAGATCAATGATTACGCTCTTCCTTCTCTGACCTGTCTTATTCAAGAAGATTGGACAGGTGTCAAGTGAGTGAGAATCCATACATATGGGGCAGTCGTTGACTGGGTGTACCAGATGGACTTGTTTTGCTTTGTGGTGTTGACCGCTTCGCTCTCTTTCTCTCCTGAGGTTCCTCAGTTTGACTTCTTTCAGCCAGTACAGAAGGTTTCTCACATTCATTTCTGTCATCCTGGTCTGGTGACAGTAGTCCCCGTAAGCCATCCTCATCTCGGGGGGAAGCTTGTGGAATATGTCCTCATAGTGGTGGACGCTCTTCCTTTCCATTCTCCGATTTGTAGGGAGTGACGCGTGGAATGCTTCTATCGCTCTGACTAGACCATCCAGTTCTGATAGGGAGTTCATTCTTATTGGAGCCATTCTCCTGAGGTTTCCGCTGTACATGGTCAGGTGTCTCTCCTCACCTCCGTAGAGGGATTCCAGACGCCGGATCATCAGCTTATAGCCTTCGGGTCCTGGAAGGGAGCTCTCCCGCACCTGGGGTGCCTTCTCTTCTACTGAGTGATATAGGGCTAGGTATTTCACTGTTAGAGGGATATCCATGGAGTGTACGGTCAGTATGAATTGTTGTTGAAATGCTGGGTAGGTTTCGATGTTTCCTTCAAACTTAGGTTTAAGTCCCGTTTTCTGGAGATTAGTGTAGTCTGAGAAACCTGATGCGCACGGAACTGGTACTTGGTTCCAGGGTTCAGGAAGTCTCTGGTAGAACCTGTCCCCTTCACCCCCTCCTCGGTCCCAGTGCGGCACATGTCCCTGCTGTGGTCCAGCTCTCATTGCCGGGAGCAGATTGGGATTGTATATTCCCTGATGCGGTGGCTGCGGTTGACCATACCATTGTCTTCCGTGGTACTGGGGAGGGGGGTTCATCCTAGGATTGCCTGCGCCTCCTGGAGCGGCGTTATTCCTTTGGTTGAGATAGTCTCGCAGGTCGGACCTATTGCTCTCGGAATCTGATGACGAGGGGTCGTAGTAGCCACTTGACATATCGTCCTCAGGACTACTGGATTCGTCTCCTCCTCCTCCACCTCCGCCTCCCATGTTCCTCCCTGGTGGGGCTCCCCTAGCTTCTTGACGGTGGGCTCTGTTGGAGTGAAACGAGTGATGTGAAGGCGCACGCCCCGGGCGGTTGTTTTGAGGTTGCTGTTGGGGGTGGTCTGGGGCGGCCCACTGAGCTTCTCCTCGCCTAGGGTTATCCTTCCGGGATGTGCCTTTGGCTCCTCTCCCTCCGTTCTTATGTTGTTTGGGTGGTCTTACTCCCGGATTCTGACCCTGTGGGACACCCCCATTATCGTGGTGCCCGGTGTGTCTCCGTTGGTATCCGGACGGGCCAGGAACGGGATTCCTGGGTACTTTAGGAGTGGGTTTGGTCTTGTTTTTCAACATTGCTGAGATCTCTGGTTCTTGTTGTTGCCATTGCTCCCAAAATTTACGGGCTGCGTTCGCCTTCCTATACTCCTTTCGCCTAGCCAAGTTTTGTGCACGTTGGTTCCCGATCCGTCGAGCTTCCTCGCACATGCGTTTCCAGTTGTTCACATGATTGATCCCTTCCTCCCTCGGCAGGGGACC
Organism: Tisbe holothuriae; assembly: GCA_900659605.1. Taxonomy (NCBI): domain Eukaryota; kingdom Metazoa; phylum Arthropoda; class Copepoda; order Harpacticoida; family Tisbidae; genus Tisbe; species Tisbe holothuriae. The sequence continues at coordinate 1,530 of LR141315.1, read as the reverse complement.
GTTCTGTTGTAAGAAATCTCTGAAGTCATCTCTGGCTATTGCCAGCACTTCAGTGTCTGTATCGTATTCGGCTTGATTCTGGTTCTCTCCTTCGCCTCGCCGTTGATCCTCCGCATTGACTCCTCCCCCGTCCTGCGGATGGGGGACGTTTTCGGTGAGGTCGATCAGATCTGGGTCTTGATTAAACGGTCCCTCGCTACTTTCCCTGGCTGTCCCGTAGCTTTGTTCCTCCTCTCCTCGCATGGAGTGCTCGTGTCTTGCTTTTGATTTCTTGCCCGGGGTTTTGCGCTTCCCCTTTTTATGAGACCTGTACCTCTCTTCCATGAGTCTCAACTCCTCATTGGTGGGTGGGTTCCTTTGGGACCTTGTGTTCCCGCTCGGTATTTCTCCCCGTTGGTTCTGTGCGTCTTGAGTTTGACCCCCGGGTACGGGCCGGGGAGTTTGTTCTCTTAGCCTGTCTTGATGTCTGCGTTCTACCTCGCTCATTCTGTCTGTAGACGGGGTGTTTCTGGTATTTTGATTACTTGCTCGGGCATTCGGAACATTGGGTGCTGCGTTAGGGGAGTTTTCCCTGGATGGTATAACCTGATCTAATCCCTCCGCAGCCATGGCTAACAGTCTGTTGTTGGTTGTATCTCCTGGGTTGTTCTCCTCAGATTCCGTTTGGCTAAGGGTCCTGCGAAGTCGGGCTCCGGTGGCCTTCCTTTTCTTCCGAGTCATAGTGCCCGTTCTCATTTTGCGATCCGTAAGAATTTTAACGTGCATTTGTGTTTCCTATTCCTTCGGCTATCATTCCCCTTTCTCTCCTTTACTTCCAGACTTTCCTCATCTTGAACGCTTCGGGTCGCTTTCGGTGCCTACCCCTATCTTGGACTTCCTCCCCAGCACACTGGAGAGTGTCTTTCGATCGGATTCGGGATTATGCGTCTTGGAAATTGACTTCGTTTATTTATAGGCTGCCTTAATTATTTATTTATTTTAAATCGGGTCGAGATGTTAAAACAGCCACCGTTGTTTTTCTCGTAATTATTCTGCGACTGGTGATGGCCACAGCCCTCACCGTCGTCTCTAGTCACTAGTTTTCGAACACGTACAGCCACAGCTATCGTTCCGTTACTAATCACTAGTTTTCGAACACGTACAGCCACAGCTATCGTTTCGTTAGTGTTAATTCTATTGACTAGTGATGGCCACAGCCCTCACCGTCGCAGTTTTGAACTGTTTTGTCGAGCTCGTACAGCCACAGCTATCGTCTCGTAATGGTTGTGTGACTAGTGATGGCCACAGCCTTCACCGTCTTTCAATACCGCTAAATCTACAATTCGAGATCTTAGGCCACAGCCTTAGTCTCTTCGCGCGTTTGTACCTTGAATGGCCACAGCCTTAAAAGGTATTCTACGTCGTGGAGTAGCGGTTGTTGGACGTGTTCATGGTCACGTCGGGGTCACCATTATGTCATAAAGTTAGTTCATATATCGACGCAAGTCCCAACCGATTGGAAAGTAAGACAATTTCAACAAGTTGTTCATT
>LR141314.1:0-12970 GCA_900659605.1 Tisbe holothuriae | reverse complement strand
ACTTCTTGAGAGAGGAAGTTTTCTGGTAGTTTTCCTGCAGTTTTCCTCAAAATCGTCCTGGTGTAGGAGCCCCCTTATAAAGCATTCCGATTTCCGAAAAATACAATGTTTATTTTCCTTTGCATTGACTGTTACAAAAGAAAGTAGAGCTAGAACAAAGTGTATTATACCCAGCTGAAATTTTTGTCGATTAATTGCAACTAAATCAGGAATAAGTCAGATATTTCTTTCGGCTGGGAATGTGACCAATATGACCTATACCGAGAGAATTTTAAAAAAATCTTTAAAACACTCTTTAATTTCAACTCATACAATTCCAGGCTGCCGTCGTAAAAACTCTGGTCATGATGGCGGGCGAGATCGAGTACGAGAACTTCATATACGAGAACGGCGACGCGCTCTACGATGTCACCGGACACGTCATGATCATGATATTTGTCGTCCTCGTCTCAATTATTCTCATGAATCTGCTCGTGGGTTTGGCGGTCAGCGATATTCAGGTAACAGGATATTTTTTGAGGTGGTTGATGTTAAACATCACTTTAGTACACTTACTTAAAAGTGAGTGGACATAAGAAAGGTAAATATGTGTAAAATTTAATAGCACTCGCCAGTGGTCAGTAGTGTTTCCCAAGACGGACAAGCATGACTTTTGATTGCGCTCCAAGGTGCCAAATTTATAAATTTATATTTGTAGGAAATCCCAAAGGACTAAGGCCCAGATTTGCCATATTATTTCTTCTTATAAATTAAACGATTATGCACCCACAAGCTCAAAAAAGCAGTTCCAAACAAAAACAAGAAAAAAATGCTTGCTTTATCAATTTCAGATAGTATTCGATATTCTTTGCTTGTCAATTATTTGTATCTTTTCCGGAAAGCACAAAGATTATTCATTTTTGAAATAGTAATAACGTGTTTCATTCCTCTCTCAGGGCCTCCAAAAATCCGCCGGCCTCGACCGTCTCGTCCGCCAGACCGAGCTGATCTCGCACATTGAGAGCATGCTCTTCTCCCGACTCCTCCACTTCCTACCCATCCGATTCCTGGCAGTATTGCACCAGGAAGCGCTTGTTGTGCCGCATGGGTACAGCTGGACCTTCACCATAAGGCCTAATGACCTTAGGGAGGATAGGTTACCAAGGGATATTACAGAGGGGGTGCATTGGCTGGTTTCAACAAGGTATGTAGAGAGCTGAGGTAGAGAGCATAGACTGAAATTGTTATTAATTCAGCAACACTTGTATGATGTTGGTACCATATTGAAATGTTTAGAGTAATAGATCAAACCCCGGGGCAAGTGTAGGGGAGGGTGCCAGGGCACTGGATAAGCACTGGATCAAGTTAGCTAGATACAATATAGAGGTAATGTCAATGAGCAAAATATCAAGGATTGGATTAAAATTTGTTCACAGAATGGGCTGAATACGGCTTCTGAAGAAGCGACCCGTTGTTCTGCTCTTAAAATCTTACATAAGTGCAGTAGATTGAGCTTGAGGCTTTACTTTGAATCTCGCATGCTATACGTAATTGATTCTTGCTGAGCATTATTACCCCGATTTACAGAAATAGGCTTTCTGTACATGATCCTGAGATTCTTTTGCATCATTCTTACATCATACGGAATGAAGTACAACTAAAAGTCTTTCCCCCACCCAGAAACAGAAATAGTATCCGTAGCGTCATTTCTATCAAAATGTCAAGAGAAAGCGATCATTTAAATGCATTTTTCAGTCATAAAATATTTACGACCGGCTGTGGCATTCTTAACTTAAGATTTTAATCCCCAATGACGCCGAGTGATGCAAATATCGGAATGAAAATGTAAAATTCAAGCGATTTCCCCAAGGAGGCATACACTGCATTTTATAGACACCAGTATACGAGCATTCAGCCTTATTTTTTATTGGAATATATCAACAAAAGAAGAAAAATAGTGAGAAGAATTAAAATGCTAACCTACCAACATTTTTATCCAAAGCATAGTTAAAATAACTCTAAATTATGGAAAAATAGCGGTTGCTCAATATAATTATTATGACAATTGATTGCGTATTGAAATGGATATGGCTGCAGTTAAAAAAACTTAAAATTACTCTACTGCGTTCCCGAAAGCGCCGTCCATTCATATCTTAATTTCAAAGTTGCACAAAAATAACCCTCTAATATGAATATTTAATCATGACTAAAATTTAGCAGCTATTCATTGCGAATAGTAATGAATAATAAATAATTACAAAATTTACAGGCATCGTTCCCGCAAGCGCCGTCCCTTCAGCCGCTACGCCGCCCGCCGCCGCCTCAACTCTGTCTACCGCGAGAAGTCTGTGAGCATGCACGGCGCAGACTCGAAGCTCATCGAGGAGAAACTGGATCAGGTCAATGACCTCAAGACGCAAATTAGGTAAGAACTCTATGGAAATATATCATATGATGGATTTATCAATCGGTAATGGACTAAGTTAAGAAGGCTGGCCAAGGCAAAATAAGGTTAGATGTACAGCATGTACTATTGAAATGAAAACGATCTTGAAGTACCTTGCAATACATCTAATAGTAAAGTACAGGCTGTCTTTATGTGTGTTATTATATCGGCTCTGAAAAGGCCTTAAACAAAATATTTTGGCTGTGCTTATGAAGTCAAAAAGTGTAGACCTTGTTAAGAAATATTTTTGAGCCTATATGTGTATTACACTAGGAGTAGCAACAATACATTTCCCTCCAACTTCCAGATGCCTGATCAATGACAACGAAGAGGTGAAGCTGAACCAAGAGGAGCTAAATGCCAACATGAGCACTGTCACCCACCAGATGTCTCTGCTTGCCGATGCCTTTGAAAAAATGTCTGGCGGCGGGAGGACGGACGTGTTCAGGAGGGTCTCAAGGATGAGCAGGAACTCATTTAGGAGCCATCTGCCGGCCGCTAGTCAAAAGTCGCTGCAGCCATCAAGTCCGACAACGCCAATGTTGCTCAGGTAGGGGAAGTTCACTAATATAATATGTGTATTAACGTTTGGAAATATCAATTATATGCAATATATTTTTAAGACCATTTCAAGAAGGTACAATGGAGAACCAACATAGTATCAATTTTATTATACTGTACTCGATGCGCCCCAAGGATGTTTTATGAACAGTACTGGAAACAATGGCAACATACCATTTAATTTTATGTGCTCCAGTTTAATAGCCCCCAAAAATTTCTACGCTGGCTCTGCCAAAATTAATGATATGTTGAGGTGATGTAATAATTATTAGCAATATTTTGACCTTTTTAGAGCTGCGCCCTCAATGAAGCGCCCCACCCCCGTCGAGGGCATCGTCAAAACCCTCACCGAACTCGCAGTCACAATCTCCACAGACGACAACAAAGACAAAGAAAACGGCAAAGAATGCAAAGAATCTGTGCCGTCATCACCAGAATCCTTGGCAACGGCGTCCGCGTTGCCGCCGGAGCAGAGGAGGCTGCTAGAGGACTCTTCTGAGTTTAGTGGGAGGAGAGATAGTGGATCTAGTTTGCCAGGTGAGTATTTTCCAGGCATTACTAAATTACATTTGGAACAACTAAATTACAAATTATTTTTCTGGCCTTACTTAATGGCCTGAAGCCATACGTTGTAAAACATAGTATTATCACTATCACACATACTTTTAACAAAGTCTACGGGTAAAAGTCTAGGCACTACAATAAAGAGATATATTAGAAACCATGATAACCTGTGTATTCTTCATATTTTACAATATTAATATTTCTAGGCCGTCTAATGGATAAAAAGCTGAAGCGCACTAATCTGATGAAGCGTCGAGAATCGCAAGCGCTGCTCGAGGGAATCCGGAAGATCCGCAGCGCACAGAGTAATGCAGACAGCGGGCATAATAGTAACGACAATGCATAATATAGTAACATATATATGAATAAAGTAACAATAAAGGTTATAAATATTTGGAATAATGATGAAAGCATTAAATCATTATAGACCAATAACACTTCATTCCCGCGCTGGAATTTGAAAGATTTTCTCTGCTCTGATTGGTCAATGGTCTGTTTATTGTGTCATGTGACTTGGTTTACAACGTTTCTGATTGGCCAATGGCTTTGTTTTCATCGGAGATGGCCAATCAGAAGCTGAGAAAATGTTTATAATTGGAGCGCGGGAATGAATTGTCATTGGTCTATATACGATCTGGTCGCTTTTTGGCGCGCACAGTGAAGGCGCCCGCATATTGGCGCCCAAATTTTGGCGCCTGTAATTTGGCGCCTGCATTATGGCGCCTGTTTAAAGACATGAGGCAAATTATCAGATCCGTACGGATCCCACTGTAGTAAAAAATAAAATTTCACATTCTCCAAGAAGGAATCATGTTTAAAAGAGCCATTTTTCCTTATATGAAATGTTTCCCAAAATGACTGTAGTTTTCTGGCTCGAATCTGGAGATGAAGTTGGCATGCTGCCTATGGCCTTAATGTTATGTAGTACTTATTAATCAAGCATGCTAACTACAGCATATATTAAGAGCTTCATAAATAAATTATTTAAGTAATCTCTGAAAATTGCCCCATGATTGTGATTTTTCTTTTTGTGTAACTCTTGAAGGGTACTAAATCTAAAGGTTGAATAAGGAAAACAAGAAACGTCCAAAAAGTCCTGCAGCTGGGTGCGCCATACAGCTTTAAATATGGCTAAATATGCCTGGTAGTGGTACCCTCTAACTCTCTACTTTATCGTGCGACAATGATTGGGCGCCAATATGAGTAGGCGCCACAGAGTAGGCGCCAAAATTTGGGCGCCAATATGCAGGCGCCTTCACTGCGCGCGCCAAAAAGCCTCTACACCAAGGAGATAGACAATATGCTTTGAGTCTAGTATTTAGGCCTCTGCGTTCTATGAATGAAAACCTGTAAATCGTATAGCCTTGGCTAGTAACTGTTGGCTAAAAACAACTTCAAATTTCATTAATTATGCAAAAACGTTAAAACCTGTAAATAGAAGTCCTGTCATTCCCACGTATTGTATAGTTATTCATTGAATAAGTATCCTACACACTTAACAAAGAAGCCTTAGCCTGGAAATAAAAGTGAAAATGGGCCTTTCAAGTCCTTGAAATGTTTTACAATTTTCTTCTCACCCGCTTGACAGAAGAAGGGAAAATGGCAAAAACGGAACAAAATACCGAAAAATGCAATGCAAACAATTCCATTTTCACAAAAGTTTTTAAAGGGTCTTGAGTTGAGAGAGAGAAAAAGAGAAACTTTTCTACCTCAAGAATGAAACCAATTTTTCAGCCCTTTTGTGCACTGAGCGAGATATGAAAGAGTATTAACAGCGACATTTTACACTAAACTTTGAATAGGAAGTTTTGAAACGGCTGAAAAGAGAGCAAATGAAGCTTATTTTCCCTTCTGACAATGATTTATGACTGTGTAATGGAACACGTAAGGCAAATGATGTATAATCAGTCATAGAGGTGAAATTTGGATGACAAAGTATTCTAAGAGTAATTATAGGTTTAAAAACTCATCATTATATAACAGAAAGTGTATAAATGTATAAGTAATTTTATATAAATATATAATTAGACTGATGTTTGCATTATTGAAGGTTGAAATAAAAAGTGACTTTTACATGCTTATAACTCCCCATCCATGTTCTTCTTCCATCATTGCCTCCAACATTCCTCTTGTTCTCACCAAAGAATGTGTATTGAGCATGTTCTTCTTCCTCCTCCTTCACCTTCATTCTTCTTCTAACAGCAATCAGAAGTTCCTTACATTTCTACCATTCTTCCAAAGAAGACTAATTAAGCAGTAAGAGGGAGAGTGACTTTCTAAAGAAGAGAGAGAGGGGGGAAGAGAGAAAGAGGAGAGAGAGAGAGAGAGAGAGAGAGAATGGATCTGGCAGCAACAGCTAAAGTGGGAGGAGAGGGAGATCTACAGAAAAATATGAAAACTCATCCCAGGATGGTGCCAGAAATCTTAAAATGAGTATTTAGCATTATTATTAGTAATCACCAGTTAAAATACAAGTATTAATCAGCTAGTTGGCTACTCAATAATTTACGTAATATTATCTACATTCTTAATGCGGAGTTAGCTGCATGTTCTACATAAGTTGCAAAATTCTTAAATGTATTTTGATATTGTACAGTTGAGGTTGCTCATTGTGAGATATGACCGCCAAGGGAGTTTGCTGTTTTGCTGCCAAGTGCATGAAACAGACAAACAAAGATTATATTATTGTGATTAGATTTATACATGATGATAATAGATGTTTGGCTGGGCATATTACAAAGGAACGCAGCTGAGAACAATGCTGTTTTCTTTTTCTTCATTGGCTCCCAAGGTGGGCATAAAACCACCTGTGGATAGCAACAAGAATGTACACACACACATGGTGGTAACTCGTATGTACTACGCAACAGTATCAAAGTACAATTCAAGAATTTACCGCTTATGTACAACATGCTATAACTCCGCCTTAAGACTGTATTTAGACAATTTAATGAAATTATTGAATAGTTAATTAGCTCATTGATCAATTAATACTTGTATTTTAACTGTCCCTTATTAATAATCATGCTAAATACTCATTTAAAAGTGGCTGGTAAAATCTTGGTATGGTGTTTTGATATTGTACTGTAATACAATTCTTAAGTTAGATTAATGCTTTAAGGCTTGATACTATGACTAAAATATTGTCAGAAGTCTCTTTTTACCTGCATATTTTATTCTAACTAACAAAGCCTAATAATATTATTGTTCACTAAAGGAAAAAAAAAACAAGCTTAGGCTTCAGCTTAACTTCCTTGTTTTGTAAAGGGTTTTTTTTTATTAATGATCTTCCATATGCATAGAGATTTATAGAATGACAACCACAACACACGCGACTTCTCGCCCAACGTCGTCGTCACCAGGTTCCACTCATCTCCATCTTCCGGGTACTGCAGACCAGCATGGGTTGCTCAAGATCAATCCGTTCCGGCGCCATTAACTCCCAATTACCCGTCCGCCTCATCCCTCCTCCTCCACACCATAACCCACACAGCCGGTTCCCGCAGGAATTCTACCAGCTGTGACATAGACCATGATCTGTCATCATGGAATCTTTCCATTATGCGCCTACTTGCATTTAGAATAGGGTCACATGATGTGACCAGGTGCTCTGCGTCCTCTACTGGGTCACCACACAGTCTACATTTCATTGAAATAGTTGGGTTAATTTTGTGCATGTGCCTGCCTAGACGATTAAAGCCGGTGGTAAACTGTGTAACCATGCTGAGTGTTAGTCTATCCAGTTTGATTATCTGGGCTTGTTTTATAGGATCAATTTTTGGAAACCAGGACTTTGTTTGTAGTCTTCCCTCTGAGGAAATCCAATCATGGTTCCATTTTGCGAGGGCGTGTTCATTTATCTTAGCCTTGTAATATGACATTGGACATTCTACATGTGCTTCCTGTAGGAGTCTACCTTCCTTTGCTAGGGCATCTGCTCTCTCGTTTCCAGCTATTCCTACATGCGCTTTCACCCATGAGAGGCTGACCATATTATGTTTACCTGTGATATTGAGAAGTAGCTTTGTTTCAGTAACTAGTTTAGAGGTTGATTCTACACTAAAAAGCGCATTTATGGCAGCCTGACTGTCGCTATAAAAATTTATTAACTGCCCTTTTACCTTGCCATTTATTAGTTCATTACACCCGGACTTTATGGCCTGAATTTCAGCTTGGAATACAGTGGCCTCCTCGCGGAGACTTCCTCTGCATTCCCAGTGATAATCTCCTTCTATGTAGACTCCATAGCCCACCTTTCTGTCCATCTTAGAGCCATCAGTGTATATGGAAATGTCAGGATGAGGGTTTGGTGCATTCCAGAACATATTGTATGGTTGACGAGCCTTGTGTCTATCGGAGCTATCCAAAATGATGCCATATTTGCCTGCGAGGAGGTCCAATTTATATCTGAAACCATCTCGTTTACACTTTCTTCCACTTAGAATCATTGTATTCCAGGCAGTTTTGAAGGCTCCTCGTATACTGAGGATTTTTTCAAGTGCTATTTTTTCCAGAGTTATCTCTAGCGGCATGATTCCTAACATGACTTCTAGGCCGTCAGTTGGAGGCCTTCCGACAAAGGATGTAATGATGTTACATGCCATTCGGTTTAGGTCCTTTAATTTCTTCTTGTGTATTGCTGTAAGTTTGTCATACCAAACATGACATGCATGAGTCAAGGCTGGCACCACAACCGATTTGTATGCATATTTCAACCACATTGGATTCGGACCGTGCGTTCCATAAATTTTATTTCTCAACATGCCTAGCTTACCCTGAGATGCCTCTATTTTGTTATTAATGTGTTCGTTAAAACTCAGTCTACTGTCTATTGTAATGCCTAGGTAAAGGATGCTATCAACAACTTCAATGGGTTTCCCATATAGATATACGTCTGGAAGAGCAGGCAGATTGTTCTTATTAGTAAATAGCACAAGTTTTGTTTTGGAAGTGCAGAATTCAAGCCCGAATTTGTCTGCCCATGCCGACATCTCATCTATTACAGATTGCATTTTCTGGAAGAGTCTGTCAATTGAGAGACCCTTATGAGTGCAACGTGCGTCATCCGCATACATGGAGCCAGAGGCTTGACCCCTGTTGATGATTTCAAGCAGGGGATTAGCCCCGAGATTAAAGAATGTTGGGGAATAACCGTCACCCTGAGGGCTACCACAAGTGAGAACACGTTCTTGAGTTTGACCATGCAATTCAGCAGTAATGGTTCTAGTCTTAAGAAATGAGCTGAACCAATTTATTATTGAGTTGGGCATCTTACGGATTCTCATTGTGTCAAGAGTTACTTCTATATCTAGGTTATCAAAAGCACCTTTCAAATCACAAAAGACAGTTAAACAAAATTGTCCCGTCATCATTGCAGATTCTACATCATCAATGAGTTCTGCAACTGCGGAGTCAACAGATTTATTTTGAACAAATCCATGCTGCCTTGGGTGCATAGGGTTGTTATTAAAGTGTGTTGCATCTAAATGCCAGCCATACATTTTCTCAATCAGTTTAACTATGATAGACGACAGAGTAATTGGTCTGTACGTTCTTACATGACTCTTATCTCGTTTGCCAGGTTTTTGAATGAAAATTACATTACTATTACTCCAAGTTCTAGGTATAAATGCTAAGCCAAAGGAGAATCTAACTAGAGTTAAGAGTCTCCTCTGTGTGTTTTCCGGAATATTTCTTAACATTTTTGCTGTTATGCCATCAGGACCTGGGGTTTTATCCTCAAAGTCCTGAATGGCTCGCTGTAGTATGTCTATGGTTAAAAATGGTTCCTTCTTCAAGTTATGCTCCGTTACTTTCTTGGAGTTATCTGGCACATATCTTTCCGTGGGAGTAATGCATCTACTGCCAGGGCAGTGCTCGTTAAGGAGAAAGTCTAGAGTGGAGTCGGTATCAACTGTTTGATTATCATTGTCCTTAAGCAGACCAATGACATTATTCTGTCTTTGTGGTTTGCAAAGCCGGGCTATACTTCTAGCATCTGCAAGGTTATTGATATATTCATGCCTAGCATGTGATTGCTTGTTGTGGACTAGCCTCCTGTGTTTGGCCCTAAGCTGTCTTAGGTGGTCCCTGCTCCTGTCTGGATTACGGGATAATAGTTGGGCTTCTACCCAGCAATCATCCTTGCTAGTAGTAAGATCCTTATCCCACCATTTAATAACTTTTTTCCTGGCTGGTCGTTTGCGCGTGTTATTTTTAAAAGCTTTTAAAAGATCGGAGACCAGAAGGCGTGCCTCTCTTTCCACTACCAATTCAGTAAATCTGGTGGGGGGTTTCCAAGTGGATAACTGCAATTGCTTATAGTACTCAGACCAATTAGTAGTGGCTTGATCATAGACCAGTGGATTAACCCCATCCAGTATGGTAACTATTTTTATGAGTGCATGATCACTTGCTATATCAAAAGAGGATGACCAACCAGTTACCAATTCATTACCTCTGTCATTGACAAGAGTAATGTCCGGACAAGTAAAGGCTTTCTTTTCAAGATTTCTCCAAGTATAGGAACCATCATTTTTTATTTGGAGATCCTCTCGGAGTATGAATTCAAGCATTTTGACTCCTCTCTGGTTGTCCTTCAGACTACCCCAGGCCGTATTATTACTATTACTATCAATTTGCATAATGACAAACATGTTCCTAGTATCAGCATAATCCTTGACTTGTTTTATCTGTTCTTGAATTAAATTGGGATCGTGCGTAATGTCCATATAAACGCTAGCAAGAAGGACTTTACCTCGGCTGTGAGTCCAGATTGCAACTGCAAAGTCAGGGGAGCTTAATGCCCAGCAGGGAATAATATTAATTGCTGGGTTTGCTAAAATGGAAGCTCTCACCATGGTGCCTGAGAATATATTTATTGCTAGACCTATCTGGACAGGAACCTTGTCCGAATTCAAAGGTGGCTCTTGTACCAAGGCTATTTCATGCGTATTGAGCAAGGTGGAAATCTCTACAAGCGGGGTAACGCTCTTGTGCAGGTTGGCTGCAAGGATGGTCCTCTGCGCTTTGGTTTTGTTAATCATTATGAAGACGTTGGGGGTTATGTGTTTCTAGGAGCAGCTGCACCCTATACTTGCGAATACATAATTTGTTGCCCTTTATTGCCAGAAACAATGAAATTAAGGCCAAAGTGCTTATTAAAAACATTCTCACATAAGTTCTCACTCTTTCTTCAGATTGTCCGCCTTCTTGCAGTCCTGGATGAACCGCAGTGCCCTCAGGGGGTTGTACCTGACGCTGACCATGCCGATGGGGCCGTAGTAGACAAACAGGGACCTGGCAATGTTGAAATCCTCGCCCTTGTTGAGTGCCCGATGCTTCTCGGTTCTCCAACCGTAAGCGCCAATCTCTCCAATCTTCTCCAGCACCTTGTAGTCGGCGTAGGCATTGACAACCCTGATGGCCTTGTTTGTGCCAAAGTTGACTGCCTTGCGCTCGGCCACCTCGTCTCGTGACCCCATTCTGATCTTGCCCGCATCTGCCAACTTGTTCCTCTTCACAAAGTGCGTGTAGACTTGGTCGAGGGACCATCTCTTCATGCTGTTTGGCACGACGATGCTGATCTTGGTCAGCCTCACACCTGAAAAAAGGATAAGGGATTTTTAGTTTTAAATTATGTGTGTATTGGACGGTCAATTTATCCTTACCCTCGTAAACCATGCCATTGGCAATCCTGTCCTTTGCCTTCTCGTTGAACGAGATGGTCAAGTCCACCCCGGCGGCATCCGCGTAGTCCACGAGCCAAGTCTGCAGCTTATCCGCCCTCATCCTCGAGTTCATGTGAAACGTCTTGATCCTTCGGTCCGCAACAATGCCTGAGAACATAGAATGAGTCATTTCATATCTGTTTAAGACATGTACTAAAGCGGTAATACTACTGCATGTATCTTGAAATATCTTACCTTCTATCTTCCAGTCGTTTTCTGGCTCATCCTGGATGTCGATCACATTGGCAATGAGGGTATCCCACATATCCTCGTTGTTGGCACCATCCGTCTCCCAACAGGTGACATTACATAAGTCACCAGTGACTGTTTCCTCATCCTTGCACCCATCCATGGGCGCCAGATTGTCCTCGTCGTCATCGCAATCAGACATGTCCACGTCCTCGTCCGGCTTGGGCGTCTTTGCGTCGGGAGTCATCCCAGTAGCAGAAGCCGCCTTGCGCTTTGCCCCAGGGGCGGCGTCGGGTTCCGGGAGCCGCCTTGGGTAGATGTAGGATGGTAGCTTGGCTCCGATCTTGACCTGGAATATTATATAATAAATTATCTCATTATTGGTGTAAAAAACAAATGAGCTTACCTCTCTGAGGTCTGTGACAAGCTTCTGCTCTAGGTCGTGCTCAAGCATGGCTTCCTTAAGCTCGTTGAGCCTTTTGGCTTTCCACACAATGCGCTTACCGAAGCGGGTCCCCGCCTCTGCCAGCAGCTTGTCCATGGACGATCCCATAGAGTACTTGTCATCAAGGTTACGCTCTTGGGCGTGCTTAGCCCTCCGGACCTTACTTGCAGCTTTCTTGTTCCGGTTTGCCAATTTCGCGAAAAAATCGCTGCCGCTGCCTTCCTCGGCCTTTTTCTTTGGGATCCTGAACTTGGCCCCAGTCTGGTTGGAAGAGCCCGAAGGGTCTGTGCTAGTGGCTGTGGCGGCGGCCTCCTTGGAGGGCTCCCCTTTAGAGAGCCTGGTCGAGGTTGAAGGCATGTCCTTGGCTGGAGCACTTTGGTCGCCGGGTGACGCACGGGTGGTGGTCCCGTCCTTGGGGTTCTCCCGCATCATTATGATGCCGTTGGGGTTGTTGGAGTAGTCGATGGGCACAAAAAGGGACCAGATTTGTGATGTCCACGTCCTCGTGGCAAAAGGTGAGAAGAAAGAAAGAATCAGCTGAAGGGTCTGAAAAGGGAGAGGAGGGAAAAGAATATAATTCCCGAAAATTATTATATGCTCTTTCAAAAGATGGCAAAACCTATTTTGGCCATGGTAATTATGGTAATTATGATGCTCCCTGCTAATGAGGGCATAAGTTATTATGACGTGCATTTCCTTAAACACGTTTTTCGACATGATTAATTAATTTAATCTTCTTGTGATTCTTGGCCCTTTTCTGGCGCAACCGTTCAAGGGGGAGGTCACGAAACCTCTCCTTTGGAAAACCGGGGATTTTCCTTTTTTTAATTATTTTGGGTGTGAAGACCGCCACTCTTATGAGGGCAAGGTCATTGTTGTGATGGAACCCATCAGGGCGCTGCCCCACAGGGCCCATCCGTCTCTCTGGAAGCTGATTTCCTGAGAAATCCGTTCCAGAGAGGCACTTCCTTCATGCTGTTTTCTCACCTCGCCCCTAGCACAGACGTACGTTTAGTATTTTCCATGGCGTGGAGGGGGAGTCCATGGAGTCGGGTG
>LR141313.1:0-12956 GCA_900659605.1 Tisbe holothuriae | reverse complement strand
GATGTTTGCCATCAAAGAGTTTTCTGGGGAAAAGCTCTTTAAATATAACTTTTTATATAACAAAACCTTAAAAATATGGTATTAACTATGTGATGGGATGGATAGCTTCCATTAGAACCCCTAATGTTTAATATTTATATTATAAAATATATCCCTAACAGTTTTTTGGCTTTACTGAAAAGTATCGTTTCAGTAGTATAAAACTTTTGCCCACTTCTTTCCACAAACTGTAGAGCTGAGCCCAAGGACGGAGGATAATTCAGGGGAAGCACCAACAGAATTAGGGCAGGTTTAAATGCTTATGGATCCATCGTTGGTGCGAATGTTGCAGAACTATCCCATTTCTTTAATATAAGATAATTGATAAATAGACACTTCCACTTCCAAAACGGGCTTTATTAATACTTTGTTGACATTATTGTATACAAAACGGAGTATTTCTGCTCTTTTCTTGCCTAGTTGTCCCCCCTTGTTGACGTTCCACGTCTTGTCAGAAGCTGAGCTGAAAAGAGAAAAGAGAACTTTTGATCCCCCAGCAGCAGTGGAATCCGACCCAGTGGCTCGTCCTCGACTGCTCGTCCACACCCATCGAGTTCCACGAGAAGAACCTCTAGTGCTAGTGTCAGTGCCTGTGACCTCCAGGGCCTTCCAGCCATGTCTTGGGATCCAAACGCCGGCGGCGGCTACGACAACTACGGCAACTATGGCTACGACGCCAACACCAGCCACCAAGGACAGCAGGGACATCAGGACAACAACCGCAGCAAGGCAGGGCTATGGATCCGACCCCAACCAGCAACAACAGGGATACGACATGGCTGCCGGATACTCGGACTACGGACAGCAAACGCAGCCACAACAGCAACAGCAGCAAGGCTACTTCAACCCAAACAACCAGGCGGGATATGGACAGCAGCCACAACAACAGCAGCAGCAGCACCCTGCACCCAGTGGATATCAGGCACAGAACGCTTACAGAAGGTACACAAGGCTACATTCTATTACTGCTCGTCCTCCTGCACTGCTTGTTTTAACACAGCTCTGATCCCGTTTTTGACACTCTAGGGTTCCCCACCAGCAGCGAATGACGCCCACATCGATGCTGCAGCCGGCGGACGCGGCCTCTCCGACATTTGACTCTGCAGGGTAAACCAGTGGATTGATGCGCCAGTAGTGTTTGTCATTAGTGTTGACTTGTATCCACCCTGGAAAGGGGCCCGAACGACCCTTATGGACACCAAGGCCGCCTCCTGCCCTTCACTAACCACTGTCAAATGTCTTGCTTAACTCCTTGATAGTCCTGTGTATATTTAGAGCGTTCTTAGTATTAATACTGCGAATTAGTAACCTTTACTCATTTATCTTCCAGCACTCCGACACCACAAGGCGCTCCAGTCCCTCAGCAACAGCAATCCGCCTCGTTCGCCTTCCCCGGCATGGCCGACAGTGGCGTGAACCCGATGGTGGCCAACATGGCCATGGAGTACGGCCAGAACATTGTGGGCAAGGGCGGCGAGGAGCTGAAGAAGAATCTCGACAAGTACGTGTCCATTGGCCAGCTCAAGTACTACTTTGCAGTCGACACCACGTATGTCGGAAAGAAACTCGGTGAGTGACGATTTTAGTAGGCCTTGAACACCTTTACCCTCCATATTATGGCCTTGAATGGGAGTTATTAATGTTTACCTTTTCAGGCCTCCTGCTCTTCCCCTTCACCCGCTCGGACTGGTCCGTTCGCTACAGCCAGGACGAGCCGGTGCAGCCCAAGTTCGACGTGAACGCGCCTGACCTCTACATCCCCTGCATGGCCTACGTAACCTACGTGCTCATCGTGGGCTACATCCTGGGCCTGCGCGACGCCTTCAGCCCAGACCTGCTCGCTTCCACCGCCAGCTCTTGCCTCGTCTGGCTGGTGCTCGAGCTCGGCGTCATCTACCTGACGCTCACACTCATGAACATCGCGACCAATCTGTGCAAGTGGGACATCCTCAGCTTCAGCACGTACAAGTATGTGGCAATGATCGCGATCCTGGTGTCGGGACTCGTGATGCAGAGCAAGGCGGCGTATTACGCGGTGCTGTTGTACGTGTCGGGCGCGCTCGCATTCTTCCTCGTCAGGACACTCAAGCTGAGAATAGAGCCGGAGGTGAGCTTTTACATGAAGTTCTTTTTTGAAGTGTGATCTAATTCTTGTCCTTCCAGGTTCACGGGATGCAGGTCCACGGCAAACGCAAGCTGTACATGATCCTGTTCTACTCCGGTCTGCAGCCGCTTTTCATCTGGTGGATGACGTCCTACCTCGTGCCGATCACGTCCCGCGTGGAGATGCCCGACATGCCGCCCTTGGGCGACCTGATGATGGGCGCAGGGGCGACGCCCGAGGATGCCATGAGTGCCGAGGTGCCCTAGTGATAAAACAGTTTTGAAGACGAAGAAAATTATATGACGACGACGGTTTTGTACTTGGATTGTTTTAATTCATGGCAACAGCAGCGTGCTAAAGAGCGTCAAGTTTGGCATCAGAGCAAAGAATAAAATTATTATGCTAATTTTGATCATCTTTCGAAGTGGCAGAGTTAATTTTTTAAACTAAGGGTAGTGGCCAAAAATATATGAGATCCCGGGATGATAGTCCACTATAAAAAAATTGTGAAAGGAATGGCAAGTAGTCATTTTTCCCTTGTACGAGTAGTTTTAACAGTATATTCATTGTAATTTGTTATCAAATGAATATTCCATATGCATAGCTTAACAGGTTATTACATTAAACAAAAGACAGGTACTTTGTACTTTTTAATTGTTACATTATTTTATCGGGTGGAATAATTGAGTTACAATGTTATTATTTATTGTACCTCAGTGGTTATAATACACACATAATTCTTGTAATGTTGATGCACTGGTCTTGACATTCTTCCTAGATTGACAGACACTTACACACAACTTCTTTCAATTTACTGTTTTAATCACAGTGATATATAGGGACTTGATTCACTTAACTTGCTGGGGGATTTAGATTCACATCTTTCTTAGCATTTTGCTTTATTCCTGGGGACAGTCATACTTTCTCACGTGTTTTGAATAGCCGGACCTCGTTTTGAACTTCTTCTCTTGATGCACTTTGCAGGTGTAGACATCGCCCTCGCCGTGAGTCTCTTCGATGTGACGCTGGAGGTTGGACAGCTTTTGGAAGATCCGGTCGCAACTTGGGCGCGGGCAGATGTAGATGTCATAGTAGCTCTTCTTCTTCCTCCCCCTCTTCTTCGGAGGCTGAGCCATCTCCTCGCTCACCCCCATGGAAGACTGCTCCTCCACTCCTTCTGCTGCCGCAGCATCCGGTGGACTCGCGCGTGGGGTGAAGACGGGACTGGGTGGGCTGATGATCTCCGGCGACTGAGCCATGTCCTCTTCCTCTACGGTGGCCTGGAACGGGGGTGACGCAGGTGAAGGAGACTGGGAAGAGGGCGAAGTGTGACGCGGGGACGTCTGGAGTTGAGCATCTTCTCTGATTGGTGCACTGTCTTGGTCCCATACTGGCTGTAGCTCGTCCCTCTCCTGGCGCAGGTCGGCCGTCTCAGCCTCCAGCTCCTCCTTGTCGAACTGAAGTCCTCTCAGCTTGGCTTTGAGTTCCTTCATGTCGATCTTGCGCTGCTCCATCTCCTCGGTGGCCTCGTCCAATTTTCCCTCCGCAGCCCCCTTCTGCTGCTCGGACTGGACGAGCTCTGTCTCGAGCTTCAGCGCCCGGTGCCGCTCATGTCCGAGCTCAGCCTTTGCGTTCGCC
The DNA here is from genome assembly GCA_900659605.1 of Tisbe holothuriae. NCBI lineage: Eukaryota > Metazoa > Arthropoda > Copepoda > Harpacticoida > Tisbidae > Tisbe > Tisbe holothuriae. Next base: position 9,175 of record LR141313.1, on the reverse strand, counting down.
AGATTGAACTTGAGCTCGCGAATCTCCCTGGCCTTTTCGGAGAGCGCGGCGTCGATGGCGTGGTCGAATGCGGAGTCGACGCTGGCGTTGAGCTGCTTCTTGGCGGCGGAGATGGCGGAGGAAGTGCTCATGGTGGCTTTTAGCAACACGTACAGCCCTTTTGAGTCTTCTTTATCTACATTAATCACTTGTATAGGCGTGGCGGTGATTTAGGGTGTAAAGGGCTCCAAAACCCGTCACTGGTGTGTTTTCCACCCTTTAAACTTTAGCTCCTTTTTGTTACAGGGTTGCCAAATTTGAATAACCGTGCGCGCGAGGAGGTTTGGTGATTAGGGCTGCCACCGGCCGACATATTCTTTGAAATTTTGCAAAAAATATTTATAGAGATAAAAAATAACAGATAAGTATATCTAGCTCTAGTTGTCGGTGGTATATCCTTAAATCCGCACATGATACGCTCAATATCATAATGTATCATTCCTAGGTTTCATTTTAGTCCTTTATTCAACACGTTATAAATTTGTTGTAAGTCCTGCTTTTAGAGCAACGTTACTTGACACCTTTTATAATAATCACCCTGAAAATAGTCATCATCTCGAGTCTCCTTGCTTTGCTATGGAACTCGCATTAGTCTGGAATTTCATGGCTTTGTCCCTTTCAGACTTTTCCAGTTCTCCTTACGACTCATGAAGTCCTTTCACTAAAAAGTGCCGCCTTTCCAGACGAAAAGAAGACCATTTCTATAATAAGCGTAAGGCCATGCTCGTACACCAATGTAGAAATCAGCGTTGCTATTTTTGTGTATGGCAACAATCTCTTAAAGTATTAATGCTACTACTCATCCAGTCATTTAAAATGAAATCTTCTAGTTCTCCATTCGTACAATAAAGCCGGGTGTATATATTTTATAAGCAGACATGTTTTATCACCCCGCTGCAAAATGACAACCCTACATCGTTCTCATCCCATTCTCGTCTATTGGCAAGCAAGAAGAAGAATAAGAGCCCGTCTGAAGAAGAAGAAAAGAAAGAACAAGTTCCGCTAAGTTAAATTTCCCTTGATGTGCTCAAAAAGAATAGAAGAAGAAGAAAATGACTCGATCATAGTTTTCTTCTTCTTTCAATGCTTTTGGCTATGAGACGAGAAAATACACCATACTAGAGATGTCTTATACTCGGTGCATTACATCCCTTCATATAAGGGATTCTTTGGTCTTTAGACTATTTTTCGCCTCATTAACAATGCTGTGCCTGTTTGGTGTATGCAGATAAAGTAGCTCAACATACGTACGTAACTACTTATAAAACAACTCGGAATATACCAGCGTTTTATACAGAGTTTTGTGCTTGCGGATAGGTATTAACATATAATATATTATAATGAAACATCTAAATGCATCAATTTCCGTTCGAGGAATAGTATTAAAAGGGGAAAAGTCTCTTTGTTTAAACTTCATTTCAATTCTGAAAATACTGTTACCCCGAAGCGGTAAATTCCAAGAAAATAGATCCTTTCTCGAAACGAAAATGATTCCTTTTCATTTATCTCTCTTACAAGAACCCTTGAAGGAGAACTAGAAGAAGACGAAGAAACGCGTAATTTGTTCTCCTTAGCAAAGTTGGGCAGGTACTCACTCACTCATACTCTAAATGGCCAAAATGTGTCTGGAGATGTGTTTCTTTTTTCTCATTCCCCTTGCCAATAACGAGAGAAGTAATATATAACTGTATGTTTAATAAATAGCAAAATAGGTTATACATGCTTTTATCCTGAGTCAAATTTCTCCCTTCTCTCCTGTGTAGGTGTGTTACATAAGAATAGTCGTCAACCACCACCATCCAAAGAAGGAAAGAGGGCAGAATGGGGGATGTTGATAATCGAGGTCGCAGCAGCAGTAAAACCGGCAACGATAAAAAAGAAGAAGGAAAGTGAAACCGAAGCTCAAGCAAGAAAACTTTTTGCTGCCACTTTTTGCGCGCGCATTTTTGGGGGACGAAGAAGAAGAAGAAAAAACGGAGGCAAGCTGGAATGGGAGAAGAAGGCAGCAGAGGCGCAAAAAAGAGGGGGGAAAAGCCATCGACATTCCAGCTCAGCTTGGAGCCTTTCTTTCTGGTACAACTACTACACACCCGGCATCCTAGTTGGCACTGAGTCGTCACACACGCGCCCACGCACTCACGCGCCCCATTGAAGGCCAACAGCCTCCTTCTGGTTGTTGTAGCGAAATGCTTTCAAGACGCGCGCACACACACACTCAAACAACCCAAGCTGGTACCATTTGCTATGTCTTGTGTGAGCTAGAAGCGCTTGCAAGAAGAAGGGGGGAAAACTTTGGAGAGAAGTAAGAGAAAGGGGAGGAGGGCGACTAAGAAGGAAGACACCGGTCGATTGAAGAAAGCTCAGCCGCTGACGACGACGACGACGAGGGCTCTCTGAGCTGCAGTCCTGTGCTGCTGCCAGTAGACGTCGTTTTGTGAGCACAACAGTGAGAAAACCAAGAAGGAAGGAAAAGGAAACAAAAAAACCTGCTGGGTTTGAAAGTGTTCAAAGTCACGTTATTACACGAGTGTGTTTTGGGAACTGGGTCACGGTTGTGTGTGTTACTTGCGTGTTATTAGAGTGTTGGATGTTAAAATGTTAATTACTTATGAGTGCAACTACAATAACTGTTAAACAGTTACCCGTCTTTGACTGATTGATCTCCATCTTTCTATATCATATTGCGTGGTGGAATAATAGGTTCGTTAAATAATGCTGTATTAACTCGAAAAATGAACATCCTCATTCGGCATTCTTTAATGCCCGCTCATGTAATACGTAAAATATAACCATATACGTATTATAAATATTGCCTTAGTATGTGTATTTCTAAATCTTTGAGTGCATCAATGTATTAAATAAACTTTTGGAATGTGGAAGCATCTCTACAATAAGAGGTTATAAATCGTGACTAGGATACAATGTATTTACTATAATCTCCAAGTTACAAACTATCTGGATATCCTTATTTATCGGTCGTTGTTGCCCTCAGGCTCAGCTCAACTTGACAATCTGTAAGCATCAAAAGTAATAAGCAAGTATTTGGTATAATAAATATTCGACGTGTTTTATATCTTCAGTACTCGTAGCTGTCGTCCTTATTTGAGAAAAGAACAAAGTCGTACAAATTAATTTATAATCGTTTAGCTTTTCTCCTAATGCACTTCTGGTTTTGAAAAAAGAAGCCCAACAGGGGTTCCTAATATTGACTGTAGAATTCATGTTTACTCTAATTTAACTCACACTTGAGTGCACAACCCTGTAGATACAACTGATACAAGGGTCGTTTTTGCTTGTGTGGCTAAATGATAATAGAATTTAAATGGGCAAAACCACAAGAAGCCCTTTTTGAGAGGGTGGGGGAAAGGGAACTAATTCATGTTGTCTGTAGAGGAACATTTTCTTCTTCTTACTTTTGGTTGAACCAACTGCAATAGAATAAATATCCCAATTCAATATAAATCCATCCTTATTGTTATAATGTTTTTGGGAAAGTTTTCCTCCCTCTTTTCATTCATTGGTACAAAATAAGCCTCTAAATTCATTCCCTTTGGAAGAAACAATCCTCCTTTATCCTACCCACTGCAGACACTGCTTTTTCATCTAGGGATGCCATTTCATGAGTTATTCTCATCTGGAACAGTGAGGCTTTTACAGTGTCTGTGGAGTCTCTCTCTGTGATTCTTTTCTTCGTGTTTTTGCAAGAGAAACAGAAAAGTTCCCTTCAATCCTTCTCCACTTTTTGGCTCCTCTGCTTATTCCTCTTCTTTAATCAGGGCTGCTGTGTATTGTAATTCTTATTCTATTAAGAGTCTCTTTTAAATACAGTAATTGGCTACACAGCAATTGCTAGACTAGCATCCCTTCAGCCAGAGAGAGAGCCAACGTTATTTCTCTTCTTCTTTTTGCTCGTAGCGAAAGTTTCAGCTCTGACGTCTTTTTCTTCTTCATCTTCTTTCCCAGTCTTCCTTTCTACTTTTTACATCAAATGTGACCTAAATATCTCCAACCTCTTTTCATCCGGTGCAAAGTATCGTAGCTGTGCGTGATTAAGTTATTTGATGTTTTGATAGTCTTTAAATTGAGCCTAGGTCTATGCAGAATGAGTAAGACTCCCTTATAAAAGACACTTTCCATGTTGCTTGCAGAGAAAGTTTCGTTCCCTCTTTCCCCCTGTTCTCCTTCTCTACTCAAACAAACTCAATTGATCCATTAAAAGACACTTTGCCATGGCAGGATCTTCTGCACAAGGTCGTTCAAAGAGTAGTTTGTAGAAGGAAGGAGTAGAATGTTGCTAATTAGAGGATTTACACGCTGGAGGACAGAAGCAGGGCTTCTTGACTTGCTTCATGGAAGTACAATAGCAAATAGAAGCACATATAAGGGTTGAAGCTCTTGAAAAGTGCTTTCCACTTGGCCTTCCACTCTGAGCCAAGTCCATGGTTAGTAGGGCCGCGCTAATTGGTCTGTCAACGACCTGTCACGACAGCCAGAGGGCAGCAGTCGAGCAGCAACATGCCCCCAAGATTTATAGGGCTTCGGGAGAGAGAGAGAGGGAAAAAGACGGGGCTTCGCCAGCATGTGTTGTACAAAATAGTTGCTGCGTCATTCTACAGTCGTATATAATTGGCTCAAATATGCTCTACAGGGTGTAATTGGTTGTTCCATTGTAATAGTATGACGCCCACCTGCGTAGCTGCAATTTATCTTGTTGTGAACCACCAATGTAGAGGAAGACTGTTTTGATGGTAGTAACATGCTGTGGCAGAGGGTACGTGCAGTGACCAATACACAGAGCCATTTGTACTTTAACTGTTGGAGGTTACAAAATATTGTTTTTTGGTCCATTAAAGTTACCTGTTAAATTGTTTCCATCTAATATCGTGATTACTCTCTGTTCCAAAATTTACTCTTTTCCAAAGTTGTTTCCAAAAAATCCCTTGGGAACCGCAAAGAAACAAACTTGTTTGAAGTTTCATATAAAATATCAGATTGAGATGCACTTAAAACGAGGAAGGATTATTACATTGCATGCACGTAATGAGATCTTTTCGTGTTCGTTTCATATCGACTAAATACATTGATTGTACTTTCAAAGGCGTTTGAAATGCATTAATCTTCGATATTCAACACTCATCTAAAATATCTCTTCAATGTGTTCAACGGAGCGAGCGAACAGATTTCCCCTCCTCTCCATACTTATATCCTCTCAAATAAGGCCGATATTTTACTCTGATCAAAATGAGATTAGGCCCTTATTCCATCTCCGGGGAAAAGAAAAGAAAAAGCATATTTTCAAAAGCGCTAGCTCGACCATTCTTTCAATGAAAAATCTTCTTCGCTCAGCTCATCGCCTCAGGTCATTTAACCCAAGAGGCTCAAAGAGAATAATACCCTAATTCACGGCCCTGCTTAGGTAAAAAACAAATTCCGTCAGCCCTGAATATTATAGGCTCTCATTAACGTCAAAGGCCATTGATCTTTTAATATTACCCCTACAGCTCATTGGAAAGCTCCAGTTTTCGATCTCCTCCATCATTATCTACTTTACTTTCAAACATATGAAGCCTCAGGGTTGTTAAGGAGACCCAAAATACCAATTTATTTCGTCCATGATGTGCTTACTGGATACGCCGAAGCAGAGCTTTTATATTTATACAGTAGTCAATCCGACAGGGATTTATATTATTTGGAAGAGGAACATTTATATTTTATATTTTATGGTATATGTTTTGTTGTGTTTTAACCGATTGTATTGTTTGATTAATAATGAATATTCGGACAACTTTAAAAAGGACTTGGGTGCGTGATAAAATCCTCAATGAACTTGGTTATGCTTCTCTTCCTCCCAGTTATTGCTTTGGTGGAATTAACATTCAGCAGTCATTTCACTCCTTGCTCATTCTTCTATGCAGTTAAAAAAGACGAAGAAACGAATATGACAGGCACGCTAAAACGAGACTCGAATCTTTGCCCACATCACGGAAGGTCAAAATCAAGCAACTGATCCTCCGCAGTGAAAAGATTCATCAGTTCTTCCCTGTATCAGATTCGTTCCCTGGCAGTCGAACCGTCGTTCTGGCGCATAACATAAAGAAGAAGAAGAAACTTTCCTTCTTCTTCTTTCATCTCAAACAACTTTTCCGACAATTCAATTTCCTGCTCAAATGATCCGCTTACGAACTCAGCAAGACGCCATGCTACTATATACAAACTACTACGGGGCTTATTATTATTATTTATACTATAACCTTGTTTCTTCTCTTCCAGGTGACACGATGGCCAAGCCGTTTCAGACTCTCGCCCTGCTCGGCACTCTGCGATCGCTGCTCTTCCTATTCAACATTCTGCTCATGGTGAGTTGGCAGCAGTAAAATAGAGATCAAGTGGGGTTTAGAACGTGAGATATGGGAAAGGAACGGGGGTTGGATACAGAGTTATGAGGTGTTAATGGGCGGGGAAAATGGAGTATTTATTGCAATATTGGTATCAATTCACCTTTTCTTAAACCGTATGCATGCTGACATGTTAGGACACTGAAAAGTTTTGCTTTGATTTCATATATAAGAGTAGAGGGACGTTAGTTAATAGATCTATTCCTAGACTATCTAGAGAAAAAGGGATCGTTCAAAACGTACGCAAGTCGAGATGAAAAATGGCCATGATTACCGAAAGAAGATTATGCGATTTTATTCTCCAAAGAGAAAAAAGGAACTGTTTTGTGAAGGCCTCAATGGAGATATATTTCTATATCCAACAACTTAGCTCGTGTATTTTATGCTGTTCACATTTGCATCTACAAAATCAGAAACACCTAGTCATCTACTTCAAAGCTAACCACATCCCTCTATGACACCAATCTTACATATATAGGATTTTATTTCCGACTTTTAGACCTCTGGTGGGCAAGGGGGATTTTATGTGTTATTACTGCAGATACTCGTACATACCGACGACGACGACGGCGAATATAACTTCTTCACTCCATACGGTTAAAGATAGCTTTGCCCCCTTAAGTTTTTGACGGCAGCCCGGGCCATATAACCAGCCCGCCCCGTCCACTCTCTCAGTCTGTCGGTCCGTTGGTCTAGCTGCGGAATGCTTTCGTGGGATTCAGTAATAAACTCAGGCCAGCTGGTGTTATCATATAGCCAGATTTGGCTTAACCCAGCTGCTCTGTTAGCAAACCCACCTTCCCGTCCGTACCTAAAACTCCTTATATTCTTCTTACAGGGCACCGGTCTCGTCTTCCTCCTGGCGGGCATGTGGATCGGCATCAAGCTGCACAAGTACCTTGAGCTGGACCGGGACCTCTCCTCAGCGCTGCCAGTCTTCTTCTCCGGCCTGGGGGTGTTCATCCTGCTGCTGTCATCCGTCGCGTGCGGCTGCACGGTCAAGGGAAAGGCGCCCAAGATTTACATCGTGAGTTAACCAGACTGTTATTGAGTGTTGTCATGAAACTCTTCAGTAATTTACAAGAAGATCAGGTTTGGCGTTCTTTTCAATGGCGAAATAAATTTGCTTCATGGCAACGGAGACGATGAGCCTCTTAGAGGCAGAGTCGACAACCACCCCAGCTAGCAGGCAATTCAGAATTAACACGTTTTATATAATATCGACTGCGGTATCTTAATTTTCCGGAAATAACTGAAGTTTATACGTACATATATGCATTTAAAATGGGATAATATGTGATTTAAAAGGAGGTTGCTTTAACACTGCAACCTGAAATCTTTATAAGCCCCCTTCTAATACTGTGTAGAGTCAAGTAAATTTTATTTGATTACCTGGTATACGTACAGAACAGAAAGGAAGATAAAACCTTTTTCGACACAGGCCTTTCATTGAAAGAGAGCAAATCATTAGGCATCTATTGCAGTGTGTAAAAGTAGCTTGGTACTGACACATGGTACTGAACTCCTTCTATCTCATTGGTTCAAGTAGATCCTAGCATGCAATAAACTCCTACTTTCAAAAAGGGAGAAAGCAGAAAGAGATAAAAAGATTTGGGAATTGGATCCCTCTTATGCCGCTGTTTTTATGTTGTTGTATTTGTAGCAGTAGCATAAAGACATTTGTGTATCTTACACTTTGGTCTCTGTTTTCGTGATGGCCACAAGAGAGCCAGTGAGTGGACCATAAAGGTAGCTGCTCGGTTGAAGGGCCCCGGGGACAGACAGACAAATATACCTACAGCAGACACGGCTGGAAAAGATAACAACATGTCCTGAAGACTCTTTTGAATCCTTTTTGTTTGTCTTTATTATTGGGAGACAAGGAAGGAGGAGGAGTTGTAGTATTGTGTGGTGATCTCCATGCATGGTCTGTTGGATATCATCTGATGCTGCCGTGCTTCTGTCTGGCATCCCTGCTTGTGATGTAGAACAACTGTGACGACTGCGATCGACAGAAAGCAAGTAATCAAATTGCTGACCAGCGGAGCAAAAAGTCAATTTGGGCAAGGCCGATAGAGAAGGAGAGAGAGAGAGAGAGAGAGGGTGGGGGTCCGAAGTCGGAATATTGAAAAGTCGGGGGACAAAAAGTCCGAGCGGACGCAAAGTCGGCGGAAAGTGAAATCCGAGGAACAGTAAAATCCGAGAAACAGGGAAATCCGAGGGCGGTGAAAATCCGAGGGACAATAAACTTTGGATAGAATGTAAATTGCATGCATACACTGTTATGAACTTTCAGTATGTGCATGTGCGTAGTTAATGAAAATATAAACTTTAATTGACTTCATATTTAAATTTATATTCAGAGCACAGGAACTGTTTCCGACTTCCCGTAGACTAATGAAAAGAAAACATGTGCAATCTTATGACCTCTGATTGTGTGCTTTCGCATAGTTAATAGAAATGTAAAGGCATGAAGTTGAATTGTAAAATTTCAATTTCCCACCTCTATCAAGGGTGACCACAGAGACATTCATATTGTGCAGTGACTCAAAATAGCGTCATAATTAAATTTATTAAGAGTTATATAGGTATGTATATATTAGCAACTGCTAGAACTTGTTTAGCCTTTGACACCAATTACATGAGAATGTCACAGTTCCATTTTCATGCTGACACTTGAATTTGTTTGGCGGAATTGGCAGTGATGGTACAACTTGTGTTTTATATAGGCCAACTATATT
>LR141312.1:0-12977 GCA_900659605.1 Tisbe holothuriae | reverse complement strand
AAAAAGAAGAAGAAAAAGTTATAATAACAAGAGAGAAAGGGAGTAAAATGGAGGATGTGTATACATTAAAAAGGGGGGAGAAAATAAGATCCTGGAACAAGATCAAGGCTAAAATTGTATGTGAGTGGGAAGAAGATCTTTATGGACATTGGATTTGGAACAATGTAATATTTTCTTTTATCTTGGCAAATCAATGTATAAATGATTTTTGGCATGCTATTCATAGTTCATATTTAATTTAATTTTATTGCTATTAAAAGTTGTTTTTAACTAATTATAAAAATATTATTCAGTCTGGTATTTCAAATAACAAAAAAGAGCCAAATAGTTTTTAAGACTAATCTAAATGAATTAAAAGGGTGGATTATTTACAATTAGGAGAATGATGATATTTTACGTAGCTTTTAGAATTAAGCATACAATGTTCTTGGAAATAAAAACATTCTACCTTGCGGCCAAAACAAAGCTGGAATTGTCAAACCCCATCCGATATTTTCTTTGCATTGCTTTTCTGACTTTTGATATTCCATTTTACTCAGTTATTTGCAAAGTTTCTACCATTTTTGTACCGAAAAGTTGCAATATTTGTACTACTCTTTTAATCTAAGGCCTTTAGGAGAATTTGATGAATGATTAAATTACAAAAGAAGACTTCACAAACGTACACAAATTTTATTTTAAAACTCTTAGCTTTGTTGAAAACCCCAGATATTTTAACACCATTGCTATTAAATGATTATATTGACAATATCTTTATGATGACGATATTCCGTCAAAATATAGCAATAGTACGATGAACTGCTCAATATAAAGGGTTTCTCTGCCCACCATCCAATTAATTTTGCCTACAGAGACCCTTTCAAAAGATATGAGCATCCTAAAAATAGCAAATCTACCAATAAAACTGGCGAAAACTTTTTAGTCAAAAGCCATTGTTATGTCACCCCATATGTTGCAGAAAAAGCCTTTGCCTCACATCCCGACTAAATAATGTATCGCCAAGATAAATATTTAGATATATTAACAAAAGTAGTGTTGGATGACGTCGTTGGATCATTGACACTTTGCGTTAAACGGGTTTATGTACAATCAACTTTTAGGGCCTAGAGTATTATTATAACATTTATGGCTCCGGTTCGTCAGGATTTTGACAAAAAGAGAGCCAAAAACATTGTCTGGGTATCCAATGTAAAAATAGTACAACCAACCAAGCCAGATTTTCACTCACGATCTGAGTGCCTTTAAAATAACAGATTAAAGTTATTTTTTTGCACAAGCTTGTTGCACTATCTTGGATTAATTTTCTCTTCTCTGGCTGCTGCTCAAAGTCAAACAATTGTGTTTTCTGACAAGAGGGGCCAATTGACTTGCTAACTTTTACTGGTAGGTTCTGAGAGTGTGTGAGAATCAATTTAACACTAAACAGGGGTGCCATATTACACATGAACATTACTGTTCACTTTATAAGTAGATCTAGTTCAAGCTTATATATTAATTAAAATTGACAAATTATGCTCTATTTAGCCACCGTTTAGCAACAGAGTCAAGTTTCCCTTCTATCTATCCCTGGAAGTCATAGTAGTAGGAGCAGCTGCACCACACTCCTCCTCCGAGGAGTTCTTAACATGGAGAGAAGGGATGATGCACTTCTTCTTCTTTCTTTCTATCTTGAGAAGAACTAAAAGAAAACTTCTCCTTTGGTCTCAATTTCCGCAGAGAAGAAAAGAAAGTTTTCTTCCAGCTCTCTTGTGTGCCTAATGATTGTGATAATTTGACTTTTTAGCTTTAGTATTTGAATGCCTCGGATTGTTGCAGTATTTATGTATATAGACCCACACCCCTATATAAGGACATTGAAGATTATGCATGAAATGTAGAAAATGCCAATTTGCACATTAGCATCCGTTTTGCCAACGGGTGCCACCTTTTGCACATTTAGCCTCGTACGATGTGCTGGAAGTTAAAATTGGAAGAAGAAGAAGGATTAACACGATGATGGAGCATATTGCGAGAGGAAAGAAAGAGAAGAGGCCTTAAGAAGAAGAAGAAGCAACACCTGGCAACCAGGAAAAGAGAGAGTGAAGGCTCGAGAGGGAAAGAGGGTAGAACGGGTTACAAAAAGTAAAGTTACTTTACCTAGATTAGCTGCTAAACTGAGTGTAATATGTCAAAAAAATGGCCTAATTACGACTCATCTCCCTATATATAGCTTATATATATATAAAGTTTCAAAGAAATAAAGTCAATTAGCTGTAATGCTTACAATTTACTAAGCTCTGCTCTGTGAATATGAAGCCATTGCAAATTTGTTTGAGTGCAATGAATGAATAAACAGTTCTAGAACATTTTTCGCGAATGTTTGAATGTCAATATCCGTTATGGCTTTCAAAACTTCATTTTTTAACACCCACCAGGCGTGTGGAAACCCTACTCTTCGTCCTAGTCTAAAGAAGTGCAGTCGATATTGTGAGGACTTTTTCCATCTGTCATTTAAGGTGTCAACTGACAGTACGTTATGCAAAAACTATATTTCCGACCGATTCATTCGTGCAGTAGCTCCCGGATCCTTCAATGTACTACGTTAGATGTGCTTGCATTGCAAATTTGATACCTCTTTCATAATACCATATGAGTAATTATATCCGCGGGAATGAATGTAAAAGGCTTCTTCCATTCACGCAGCTCAACTGCAGCGCGTGGTTTCTTTTATAAAACAGTGAATGAAGTACCAGCTAGCTACTTTCTAACCCACCTTTTGGGAGCTCATACCTACTTTTCAAAATTGAGACATGTTATTACAGAAAAATGGCGCGTAGCGACAGAACGCTCATTTCTGCTTTTAATTCCTTAGAGTAGTAGCAATGGCGAGCCTTTAACAGTGGGGTCTTCAATAGTGTTTGCAATTCATTCCCTTATGTTCCCAGTTCCCACTGTGCCCAGTCCTCCCCATTGCAAAAGTACGCTCGATCTGCCTTCACATATCTTCTAATTAAGGCCCGAATGGCTGGCTAACGTTGTCTTAATTGCCCCGTTTCGCCTCATTAGCCAAAAACGTCGTAGCGAGGACTGCTGGCCGAAAAGCCTTCACGTCGTCGTCTTCCACTCGTCTTTTATTATCATTGCAAGACCCCCTCTCTCTCTCTCTCTCTCTCTCTCTCTCCCTTCTGTCTACAACAACCAAGACTGCTCGGCTATTTGGCCATTGAACCTAGTTTTGGGGATATCATACAAGAACTGATTATACATCTATTGGTTAAATGAGAGACTTTCCGTAGGCAGATATGTCTTTGTTTAAAGTCGCGTATGTCATGAGCAAAATTTCCTTTTAATGTTTATACCCGCTCTTCCCATTTTGATATATATTTTACTTTGGCAACATTTTATATCCTTTTGTCATGTGGAGGAGAGACAAAGAAGAGACAAAAACGGAGGAAAAATAGCAACGATGACGGATGGGAGAGTTTTGGAAGCTAATATGAGACCCAGTTTGAATGCAAAACAACATAAGTTCTAACATAAAAGAAGTCAGAGTACATGCCCTAATGATAGCCATTAAGGATACTCCTCCGATTGCATCCCGTATAAGACCATCTTTCACTTAAGCGCCAGCCTGCGAAAATTGGTTTCCTCTCTTGCCTAATTTCCCTCCATTTACATGAGAAGAAAGCAAAGCTCATTTCTTCTTCTCGACCCATTCTCATCATTGACGATGATCAAGTAGATTCACTTTTCGCTCAAAGGTATTTTCTTCTCTTCTGCTTCTGGCTCCAATCACAGGAAGAAGAGAAGAGAGAAAAAGGACCACTTTTATATACTACTTGCTCTCACTTGCTGCTGCACAGTGGGCTCAATTGAAAACAAACAATTAGGTTAGCACACATTGCATTGGATACGTAATAGAAAGTGCATATTTGCACGTTCTCATATTGTCCAATCAGAACCCACTGTGGGCCAGTGTTTGTTTAAAGGAATTCCGTCTCTGAGCCCTAAGGCCATGTCTTTCCCACTCCTCAGGAGCCATAGAGCACATTTACTTTTGCTACAACCGGAATGGAGGAAGTAGAAGTAGATTCTAACTGAGGAAGAGAGACCATTGAGAGAGTGAGGCAGCAAAAAGATAGTAAGTTACTGCTGCTAACGTCCGTGAAGATGGGAAAGAAATGAAGCTAATGAAGGCAAAGTGCTGGGAGAAAGAGGAAGGAAAAGGACCTCCTGAGCTTTATGAAGATTTAGAAAATGGGCTGGATTGACCACAGTCTAAATAGTACAGACTAGACATTGGAGACTTGCAGTTGGGGGTCTCATGTTGGTATAAGACGTATAACCTAGATGCATATGAATACTGCACAATAGCCATGCTAATACCAACAACAATTGCCTTTTACCTTGTTTCCTTCTTTGTTCCGTTTGCCACATTTGCTGCATGTCGGCACTATGAATGTTTTAAAAGGCTCAGGAAGTTATTTCTGCCCTGAGAGCAAACACAAAGCAAGGTCGAGTCCTTCCTTTCCTTCCTTCGTAGGCATCATCCTCATCCTCCGTTCAGCAGACCCGCAAAAAGAAGTGAATTAAAAAGTCTCTGAAATGAAGGGGATTATTTATACAGCTCTTAAAGTTGTAGGAAAAGGACTTTTCCCTCCCTTTCCCCCTTTTTAAAATGCAAATATAAACAGAATAAAATGATTATAAGCAGAGTCAGTGTTATTCAAAGTTCTTAAGTAGATCGAGTATATAGTAAATTTATACATTTGTCAGGTTTTTTTAAAGAATTGCGTTTAACATCCCTAGAGGCATGAAGACGACACTTTAGGCAAGTAAGATGTATTCATGAAACATGGAAGAGAGAGAGACTTGGAGAGAGAGAGACTTCCTTCTGACCTTAAACCATTGCAAGAAAGTATTCAAAGTAGGCATGAATAATGCTCAAGTTCCAGACGAATGCATAACTTGACTTCTTCTTTTCCCCTTTATTTCATTCCTGTGGAAAAAGCACAAAAGAAGAACATTACCATTATAACAGTTGAGCTTTTTATGTGAGGAAGGTTTCGTACTTAAGGTTGAAAACTGTAATATGTCAGGGGGACCTATTCACAATGCATACAGATTATACAGTTATTGTAGTGAGTATATTGTAGCAAGTACTTTGTTGATATTGTTTTATGTAGAATAATGTATATGAATTAGTTTTGCTGTAAAATATGTTATGTCAGGTTTAGTCTCTCATGAAACTGGCAACCCTATATTAAGTCTACCTTTAAAATGCAAAAATCTCCGCTTACAATTCATGTTTCACATGATTAAATTATACAAACCTTATACTCGTATAAAAAGTGTGTCGTGCTTTACAAGCGTAAATGTACACTCAAATCTGTTTATGTACTCTTGTTTCGAGAGGAGGCCGAGGGTATTTTCCAGGCATAAAATGCATTTTTGCACAGATACGACGTGCTTTATATGTGTATTTGTGAGAGTAGCCTTGGATGCCTCGTTGGGTTGGAAAAACATCTTCCAATGAAGCTCAATGGCATCAAGGCAATATCGGATAAGTCAATGCAGTGCACTGTTATTCAGTATTAACTTTTAATATGATATCTTACCTTGAAAGCTCCATAACAAAGCTAATCCTTAGCTCTAACAGCATCTCAGTTACTTTAATACTTTATTGAAGCCATAAACTACGTACTTCTGCAGTGGTATACACAGTTTTGCACACCGTAATACAAGTTCCTTTATACAATAATCTTCTTTTAGGAATCATTCAGCCACAAAGGTATTTAGTTAGCAAAGGAAGGAGCGAGATAAGTTATTCCTTCTTCCTGCAATCGGCAGCATTGATAGATTGATTCTACCCTTCTTCTATTTTGCCTCGATTTTGTATGATTGAGTGATTCCACTCTTCAAAAGAGAACGATGATGATGATGACAGCAGTAAAAAAGAATCGGAATGAGATACAAATTCAGCAGGAGGGGGAGATATTTGGGTCTTAGTGTCAAAGTGCTGAAAAAACCGGTTTAGGTTCATCACAGATTGGCAGAGTTAACATTATTTTTAAGGAAACTTGTCCTGATACGAAATCAAATAAAGGATATTAATTAATACATCACTTCTGTATATAAAATTTAAGTATAAGCTAAAAAAAAACACACAATGTTATTCTTACACAAGAGTGCTTATAAAAGAGTGTGTATCCGACTATAAGTCGTATAAGTCGACCCTTCACACGTATAAAAGGCAAGAAGCTCTCGAGGATTTATGTCTTTCAATGACGAAACTAAGAGCGGTGACGGGCGAATAGAAATGGAGCCGAAGGTGCTTCAGAATTGAGAATACGAAAGAACAGAAGATCCAGCTCTGCAAAGTGTTACATTTAGAATTCTATTCGAGTTGGTTGTCTTTCATGCCAGACTTGGCTAGATCGTAACTAGTAATACTATTTTTATTGGCACACACTGTTAATTGTCGTTTTTTGCGTATCAGACCCTTTTGATGTAGACTTGAGGACCTGCAAAACTCGAAATTAAGGGTTGTAAAATTTCTAGCGATGACGTACATAAAACCTATAAAGATACAGTAAAAAGGTATAACTCATATGAAGATAGCACTTTAATAATATTTCATCCCATTTGCCGAGTGTTTCAAAGCAGCCCCGTTATGCATTTACAGTGGAAACCTTATAACTCTAAGTGGGCCATTATGCACTTTTGTGCTGGCAGTGCCTTAACACCTTTTATACCCCCACATTTTCTTTGCATCCTCTTTTGTCTTTTCCACCCTAGTTTTCCGGGTCACAAGAGTTTCTCCCAAACACACCATGTTTGCCTTTTTTCAAGAGACGTAGATGAGGCCACTGAGTTACAGACTCCACTATCAGCAGATGCTCCCGTTGTTGTTGTTGTCTGTGTATCAAATGTTGACGACCTGGATCAGGGTTGACAGCTTAATTATGTGCGATTTGGCAAAACATTATACAATATACAGTGATATAAGAGTTGTTTTAAAGCTTTGCTATGTATAAATAGGAATCAGAGTTCAAATATTAAATTATTGATACCCTGTATCCCTTTCTTCCTTCCACCTTTTGCGGTTTCCATCCTTCCTTCCTTTCGCTCATTCACCCATCCAGCTATAACGAAAAGCTGTCGTCTCCCCGGAGTAAAAGTGTCATCATAAAGTCTTTTTTCCGTATGAGACGCCCCAGACACATTTAGTTTCCGTTCTCGGGGGAGGTGACCACAGTGACAGGCAAGATTGGAGGCTGGAAGCTTTAAGGAGCTAAAGAAGAAAGTTTGGATAAAGTGCATTTGCATGCATTGAAATTAACGCCCTTAGATGTAATATGTGGAATATCAATTCAATTGACATTTAAAGTTTTGTAGAACTATTTTACTGCAAAGGTCAATTAAACACAACATTTTTCTCCCTAATAACTAAAAGCAGGTTTGATAATTCATTCCTTATTTTGCCCTGTAGTGTTATGTGCATGGTACGCATGAAAGGGGAAAACGAGAAGAGTTTGGCAAGACCAGACTGAAAGAAGAAGAAGAAGAAGAGAATGAAGATGCTCTTTGATGTCATAAAAACGTCTGATAAGGTGGCCTCCTTTTCTCCTCTCTCTCTCTCTCTCTCTCTCTCTTTCTCTCTCGTCTCCGGGTCCTCTTTGAGGGACATGTTAAGAAAGGATTCACATTGGTCTGGTGTTTGAGGAATAATATTTCAAACCTATTATTATTTTAGTAAACTCGTTACTACTGACTAAATGAAATTGTAAAACCACTGTGGAAGTAAAAGGGGATTTTCCCTTTTCTGTAGAGACTTGCAGGAATTTGGAAAAGTTTGAAGGCGATGCTTTGTGCTGTCTTTATCTCTGAATAAAAAGGCCACCCAGGATACAAGACTTAGTACACCATGGATGTCGATTTCTTCCTTAAAATATTTTAGCAAATTCAAATAACTTTTATTTTTGCATCAAATTGAGGAAAATCTTATCAAAAATACTTTTCATCAGGAAAAGTTTTCTTCGTTTCTTCATCATTTTCCTTTTGCCAGCTCGTCTAAAATGTTTGTAGAATAAGCACCCGACTTAAAATAACGAAAACAAACAACACCAACTTCTAACAATAATTAAGCATAATTGCATGCACGCAAGGTCAATTGAAAATTAATCATTCCGTCTCTACTATTAATAAAAACAACCTGCTCAACCTTTTATTTATTAAACACCTGAAATCACGTAGAGCCAATAGAAGAAGAAGATCCAATACATATTACGAAAGACACGCAATGCTGAGTCGATATAATCAAAAGACCTTCAGAGGCCTTTGGCGGAAGTGATAGAAGAGCTCTACGGGGACAAATTATAACGATATTTTAACCATGATTGGCAGGAACAACAGATGCAATCAAAGAAAGTTCTAATGTTTATGTTGGTAAGCTGTAATAGTATGTATATTATTTCTCTATACCCTTGATAATGACTATAGTTGATTTTGCACAGTATCCTTCTGCTACTATCGTTCAAAACATATCTATCGAAAGGCACGAATATCAGGTCAAAGGAAGGATAGAAAGAGAAGAAGAAGAAAAGCTTCCTCCTCCCTTGGGGCATTTGCTGTAATCGGATTACAAAAAACGCTGGGTTACAAAACAGCAAGAAAGAAATAAGTCCTTTCCAAGGATATGTTTTGGACCATGTCATTAATATTTTGTTTGTTTATTGCACTGTTTGCAACGGAAGCGATTCAAAGGTTAACTTTAGAATAAAGCTCTTAAACTACATTTGTAACTGCATTATTACTTTCTTTCGATCACGACTTTTCTTCGTTTCCTTTTAGGTGATATTGTTATTGTTGTTGTTGTTTTCCTGTCTGCATTATCGGCAGCAAGAAAAGTGTAAATCAATACCTACGTTTACTTGAAAGACAGGCACAGGGTGTTGAACGCGCACAGTGGTTTGACATGAGCAATCATTTTTCTAAAACTATCTTCTTACTTATATGTATTTAAATAAATACAGTAGCAAACTATTGTGCTAAAAAGTCTACTTTTCAATGAACACAGGGTACAAAGCGCATAAAAGTTTTTTGTTCTTGTTTGAGCTCTAAAACGTGACTTCACGTCAATACAAAGCATTAACATATTTTCTTCTCCATGAAAGGTATTATAATATTATAGCAGCTAATATACAGGGACAACAAAGTAAGGTATACACTTTATTACATAGAGACTGTAGGTCTGCATTTAATACCATTTTGCAAGGTGCTATTTATACTTCCTCCTCAATACTAATCTTTGATCAATGGAGAAAGAAGGAAAAGAAATAAATATCCCCTTTCCACTTGCCTGTCATATTGTTTTGTGTTTTGACGCAGTTTGCTTGCGGCCTTCACACTTTGAAGAGGGGCCACAGTGGTATTTATACTTTATATTGCATGAAACAGAGCCCACTGTGCAGCTGGCCTGGTTGGCCTTTAATCAACTTTATCACACTTGAGCAGATGAGAAGAAAAGGAAAATGTGTGTATGAAAAAGGGAAGCATAATGGATTATTATGCTACAAATATGCAGAGGGCAGAAGTTTATCATGGATACGAAAATGCATTAGTATTTTGGCCTTTATCACTTCACTTGAAATTAACGCTTAGATATTGTATGATTTTGGCATTAAGATTTTTTCTTGGAAACTTTTAGTATTAGCTGGATAAGGTTATACAATGCAAATCATGTTCATATTAACTCAATAACGTCATACCTTGTAAAACAATGATGTTGTTTTTCCTCATTGTGCCAAACTTTAACTTTTTCCTGCCAAGCATAAGTGCAGAAATAACCTTTTTCTTGATCTTTTTTGTCCCTGACATGGCAAAAAGTAAACACATCCTTCAGAATTTGTACAGAGTCCTCGTCTTAAACCCCTTTGGACTCTTGAACAGCCGCCTACTTATGGACTTCATGGGGAATTAGGGGGTAACCCGACGATACAAAATATCTAAGGTAAATGCTAAATGTTGTAATATGTAATATAATATGCACTTAAGCAACTTATAAAGTAAATCATGTCGACTCTGGTTTGGTCTGTAGCCTTAGTGTGAGCTAAATCTAACGGTCCCTCTGGGGAAATAGTCCTAACAGTAGGGAAACTTTGGGTAGAGGCTTAACAGTCTTTGTACTGTGGTCCTCACTTTATTTAGAGTGTATTTAATAATACGTCTTAAATCCTTAAGACCTTACTTATCTAAATAATAATAGCTTCAGTTCATTGTTGCAGCTGGACATATCTTAATAAAAATATATATTATTAAAAGAGTACAAGGTGTTTTCGTCGCGCGCAGTGTCTTCACTAAAATGGATAATTGATTAGTATGAAGCAATCTATTAATAATAGGAAGGTTAATTTGACATGTATAGTTTTTTCTTCATTTGTCAATCAAGGGTATCACATATCAGTAATTGACTAGATTTTACAAATTAGTGAAATTACAACTTTCAATACTGTATTTCAGCGTTTTAAACCAAGTGATTAATATGATTAAATCATAGTTGACGTCTAATGTGAGAAAGTAACTGAGCAACGCCTATTAATTGACAGGCTTCATTTCCTTCTGGCCGTCAAATCGTTCATTCAGTTTGATTGGTCATTGAACGATTAGACGTATTTTATGTGGCTGCGGAGGAAAATATTAGACACAACTACGCGTAATCAGAATAACTTTCCAATACTATGACATTAGCAATATATTGATCCCAGATGGCAGTACACGTACAAAATATTGTAAAATTATTTGCAAGCATTTGACATTTTGAATATACAAAATATGGCAAGATATTTATCAATCTCGCCTGCAGAACACATTTTTTGACAATTTACTTCTCAAGTAGTGTTGGTAATTAACCTTTATAGCGTCAGCGAATTATATGAAGTTGGTATTAAAGAGACAATTCCAGGAATACCTCTGTCTAGAAGTACGAAGATAGTGCGAGTCTATAAAAGGCCACTTAATCTTTTGAGCTTCTTCTGCTCGAATCCCGGGAAACAAGAGGGCAGCGGAAACCTTTGTAGTCGCTGCATGATGTAAGACTCGTTATTTAAGGGCTTTGTTGATCTTGGCTTACTTTATGGAGCATTAAAATAGCTGCAAATAATTACATTTCCTGGTCCACTGTGCGGAGGAGAGTGCAGCAAACGGCGGTAAAATGCTTTTAACTGGAAAATGAAGGGAAAATGGCAACATTGGCACAAAAATTTAAGAGTGATATCAACAGTCTTCTGATTTCCTTTTTGGTCACAAGTGGGATTCATTGTTTTACTTTACATGCGAGCAGAACACCGAAGGATAGTTAAAAACTTCTCTTCTTTATACAGAGATGAGCTATGCAATTCGTTAAGCGTTTCATAAAATGTTATGAAAAGTTAAAAATCCGTTGATTGGGAACTTTGACGCAGACTCCATCACTGCATTCTTTCAAATGTTATATGGTATAAAGCAATGAAAGTCGAACTAAAGGAAGGGCAAAGGAACGCAACCTCGATTTTGTCGCCAAATTCGGTGTGACGTCATCACGTTTTGGAGACAAGGCGGCCAATCAGAGGATGAGAAATCGGAGACAAGCTTAAGCTGAGGGTGGATGAGAAGCTGAGGCCGGTTTTTGTTCTCCTTTTTTATGCTAATCGCGCGGTTAATCGTGTATGAAATCGTCTTTGTGTAGTAATTTTCGATTTCAAAACATGCTTAGCAGAAAAAAGAAGAGAACAAAAACCGGCCTCTGAGCTTTCCATTGCCTTGTAAGACTGAGGCAGAGTACTCATTCTTCCCCTTTGTCTCCAAAACGAAGCTGAGGTTGCCCAGTGGGCTCACAGTAATGCATGTCTTTGCTCTTCCTCTAATATCTACTTTCCTTGGTATAAAGCTATTTCTGTTAGTCATTTAAGGTTAGAGTCTGCTAGCATGGTATAATGCGAACATTAGCACGTGCTTAATGATAAGCACAACTTCTAAGTTAAATTATTAATTTTCCAATATACAGTACAAATAACTTTGTGGTTTACCTAACTTTCCTATCAAATCACTTAATTCCAAAGTACAACACCAAATATTGGCAAATGGGCCGTAAAATATTTATTATATAAAATATAATTTGCACTATTAGGTTAATAACTTTAATTCTCAACATATTTTAGTATTTAGGCTTTAAAATACAAAGTTCGTTATTAAATTACCATTTGGACAGAAATTGTTTGTACTTTAACCTCGCTGTTATTACCTGTTTCTGGTAATAAATATTAACGTTAATATATTTTTAGTTAATTTCAATAATTTCTACATTTACGAGTACCATTAGCTACAAAATGCAGTGCATTACATCATTGAATGGAAAAAAGTTATAGAGAAAGTTTAATTTGATTTAATATTAACATGGAAAAAGGTGCTGACGTGGAAATTTATCTAAGCAATATTAATGCATTCAAAATTTGTTCCTCTAATTTTAAAATGATTTTAGAGCTTCTTTAAAGGTACTTAGTGAACAAAAGTCTTTTTAATGTAAGAACAGTTGTGGCTCCTCTGAATTAGATGAAACTTTTAAAGTCCATAGCTTATCAATCAAACTATTTTATAGTGCAGAAAATATCTGACAACGGTAGACACACATTTCATTGCAAGTCGGCTCGGTTTTTAAAAACAATACATAATAAATTAGTTTTAAAAAGGTATTTACTAGTACTGCAAACTGTAAATACCTATTGAACAATATAAGGCGATTGGTTCACAGCATGTTAATTGTAACTAATTTCTGCCATGATTAAGAACCGGGCTCGACTCAATTCATCTTTTTTCACAATATCGAAAACATTCTTTCTTTCCTCGGTTCAGCCAATAAAAGAGAGAGAGAGAGCGCGAGAAACGGTTTTCCGTGCGGGAATCGCACTTTTATCTCCTCGTTTTCAATCGCCGATTCCAGAATGTGTTTTTAAACACAGTCG